>BQNB010058511.1:0-25150 GCA_026074375.1 Tanacetum coccineum | reverse complement strand
GTTGTAGGAGTGTTTGCCAATGCAAGTGCATTTTCGGTTTTAGGGAACAATAGGCTCTGTGGTGGTTTGGTTACACTTGAGTTACCCAAATGCAAGGGGATGGGCAGTAAGAAAAAAAAGATTCACTTCCTCATATTAGTCATTGTGATTCCAACGACTTTGCTCATCGTATTATGTTGTGTGTATCTTTTGTGTAAGAAGAAAAGCAACAGTCAACCATCTCAGTCATCAGGGAGTGAACAGTTCATGAAAGTTTCATACAATCAACTTCTCAAGGCTACGGAAGGCTTCTCTGTAGCAAATTTGATTGGAGAGGGTGGGTTTAGCTCTGTTTATAAAGGGATCCTTGATTCCGATGATGACAAATATGTTGCAATCAAAGTTCTACGTCTTCAAAATCGAGGAGCTCACAAAAGTTTCCTATCAGAATGTAAAGCTTGGCAGAATATTCGACACCGTAATTTGTTGAAGATAATAACTTCATGTTCAAGTGTTGACTTTCAAGGCAATGATTTTAAAGCTTTGGTTTACGAGTCTATGCCCAAAGGAAGTGTACACGATTGGCTTCATTCAAGGTCAAATACATCGAAACTCAACCTTCTTCGGAGAATAAATATTCTGAAAGATGTTGCAACAGCACTTGATTATCTGCATAATCGCTGTCAAACAATGATTGTTCACGGTGACTTGAAGCCTAGCAACATTCTGCTTGATGATGATATGGTGGCTCATGTTGGAGACTTTGGTCTAGCTCGACTACTTGGTACAGACTTAAACCGAAATAGCTCAACTGGGATTAAAGGAACAATTGGTTATGCCCCTCCAGGTATTATTCCATGATGCTTATATTTACTTACAAACTACACTTTGTTATTAACTGTTTTTAATTCGCAGAGTATGGTCTTGGGAGCGAGTGGTGGGGACGTATACAATTTTGGAATATTATTACTAGAGGTGATGACTGGGAAAATTCCCACAAATGACATGTTTAAGGAAGGTCTCAGCCTTCATAAATTTTCTTACATGGCATTACCAGATCATGTAATTGATGTTATTGATGATGATGCAATTGTGGTGCAACGTACGGAAGCGAATGCAAAGAATGTGGAAGAATGCTTGGTTGCAACTATCAAGATTGGAGTATCATGCTCTGTGGACTCAATTCCAGAGTGGATGAAAATAGAAATTGTTGTCAATGAGTTGCAGCGTATTCTTGGTGTTCTTCAAAATATATAAGGTTCTCTCTTCTCCTTTTTCGTACAATCTGATATTACATGAGTTTGTTAATAAATTATCGCCAACTTGGTTTAATTTTTGAACACTTTCAGGTCTAAAACCAAGCTCTCTTGGTGAAATTTGAAAGAACCTGCAACAAGGATGAGTGCATGGCGTGGTTATATAAACGTTACTTTTCCAATATGTTTGTAAGCGTGTTTCAGTTTTCTTGTTGCATACTTACTGTACGAGACGTAAGAGTGCATTTACATTCCAGATGACTTGTCATATGTATCAGACATGTTTAGGATTAAGTGTGTTTATTTTTCCTCAGACCAATATCTGTAAGAGACCTTTTAATTTCTTTAAAGTTAAAGTGCAAGACCATGGTGTATCTGCATAATGAATTTTGTTGAAGGTTGTAGTCAGATTACACTAACTTAGCTAAATTTAGGTCTTGTAGTTTGTTTACTATTAGGCCCGGTACCTGGTACCGTCTTTTTACCGAAAACGCGTACATAAAAGTAATGCTCGACAACCATTCCCAGAAATCCAGAAGGCAGTCTGGGGAACATACGTTCGCTTCTGAAGTTGACAAAAATCGACAATTTACTTGATTTGGAGTTCATGGAGCCGCCACCTAAACTTAAGATTCTTAACTACATGTATCAACTATGCTCTCAGTACGTCCCGTCCGTATTCTTTAGTCCTTAAGCCCAGACAATCTGTCGTGCCTGAATCCGATCATCTAACCTTACTCAACATACAAACAATGGGAAGCTTACTAATTCTGTAGAGATTGGTGTAGCACTCAGTATTTACAAATGAAAGCTCCTCGAAAGGCTCAGGAAATGAGTTCTCAGTTACTCGGCATCTTGAAATAGCTCATGATCCAGCTCACATCATGTGTAGTCTGAATTGGGACGCCATCAGAAAAGCGATATGCTTAGTTTACTAGAGTAGTAACAATCTTACTGTAAATTCATTTACTTACTGGGTTCTGGTTAATCACAAACTTGAGTTTTGTATGTGTAATTAGTGCTCTTTGAGTATACTGTCTCAGGTTCATTTTCGGATTTAAATAATGTTTGGTTAAACTGAATCATGTAATAGTATTGTTGTCTTATGATATACTATGATTATCGCACATTAATATGTACTATAAAAGAATGTTTGCGTCATGGTTGGTGTTTACAGTATAGTACTACATTTATGCATTCTTCTTATATAAGATTACAAGTATCATTTGATCACGAAATGAAAATTTCATAGTTGTTTCCTATAAAATGATATAATGGGCAAGAACAAATAGTTGACCCAATCCATCATCAGTCCAAACAAAAAGATTGTTTTAGACAAAAATTGAACTTGATTGTATTTTTTTTTTGCTAAAATATTGGGTAAATGATATGATGATTAAATTTAAGTATAAGCTATACTTTGTGTAGATAAGGGTAGAACATAAAGCTTGACGAAAAAAGAAAACGTAACACCTATGTGTTAGCAGACATATGCCCACATATAGAAAAACCATCATTGTCAAGTATATGATACGAGCAACCAAAATGGCATATATCGTCGTTTACGATCACAATTACATCCAACAAACATTCAGTGTATATACATTGGAATCTTTGATTCATTGAATTGTAGGTTCCTTAATGTGGATTTAAAAGTGTACTCAAAGTACTAAGCCTAACTCGTACTTTCTTTATTTGTATTTATGGATATTGTGTCACATTGTCACGGTGAACGAAAGATATGGCCTCTTTGAGTTTCTAGTGAAACTACAACTCAATTTTGCGTCCCTTAATATCGTCCATACACACTTATGACATCAAAGCATTTCATAGTTAGAGCTATACTAGAAACCTTATGTTGTCAATATTTTCTCAGTATTCTTGATGACATCTAGCGTCCTTGATAGAGGTTAATTGTCAGTTTATTAGACCAAACAAAAACTCAATAATTGCTTAGATGGTTAGGTCTAAACGGTTCATAACTTGTTATCGGATTGTGCTATAAGGTTGGGTTAGGGTTGTGCATTGTCCGTTTAAGGGTTATTGATAAGACCCGAAGATTGTATTATTCTCAAATTTTGTTTTTAATGCTTAAAGCCTACCAATGAGATGCAACTAATAATTTAAAGAAAAAAGTAATACATAATCAAAGTTACTATAATACTCTAGTTATTTATACTAGGCAAGTACCCATGCATAGCAACGATTTTTTATAGCGGCATATAGTTATACTGATATTTTGGTTAAGTATTTTGTGTAACCAAAATATCATTATAACTATTTGCCACTATAAAAATCTCGTTGCTATGCAAGGTAATTGAAAACGTTAACGTTAAACCACCTTATGAATAACTTTGAATATCTCATAAAATTATACTATATATTGTGTCTTTTGTATATATAACAAGTAGGAAATGAAGGACGTATATAATTTTGTACACGTAATAGATAAGACGAAATATTGTGAGTTGAAAACGTGTGTATACACAAATAGTCACGTAAGTTTTCATGTTATTAAGTTGACAAAATAATTTGAACTGTGTGGTTTCTTTGAAGTGAAGTGAAAGTGTGTTTATTTTCAATTTTTCCTATAACGTCAGGTATAGAACAAACCCATTCTTTCCTAAACTAACAATATAAAAATATGATTTATCTTTCTTTTTTTTTTGTCAAACTTTTGTTTTCAAGGCTCGGATTGTTTTCAAAAAATTAGAGCTAGCTAAGGAAAAGCCACAAACAACAAACCCAGAAGGCGAATAAAATCATTGCCTCATGTATAGATTATACCAAGGAGAAATAGATCCAACATTACACTTATTTTGCAAAGCAAGTGCATAATCCTTTGTACAGATTAATTTAAATCAACTAAAGATCTCAGCTATAACAATTCTACTCAAATCATAATAGATCTGAAGATACTAGAAACAACCAAAATAAATAAATCTCAGCTATACCATGTAACAAACACACACCAAAAAACACCAACACTACCTACCTTTTCTCAACATCACACCCATCACCATTATCACACGCAAATTGCGGCAGCTACGTTTCTCTCCCCTCTCTGGCTACAAAAAAGAAAAACGACTTCCGAAACCCTTACAACCCTAAAACTTCAATCTCTTAAATTCTTAATACCTAATTGATTACTTGTTTGTTGTTTCTTGATTCTAGTTAATGTAAGATTATCAACACTCCTGTAACCGACTTAGGTTTTTTATTTCGGCATCTTCGATTTTGCCTATTTTATTTTTATGAGTCGTGTTTGCTTGAGCATTCATTATTGCGCTTTAATTGTCATTCATAATTATGTCTGATTATCATTCATATTAAATTGATTGATCAATCATTCTTGCATGATTACGTTGTTGAGTGTTGTGGTGGTGCGCCTATTGAAAATCTTTGTCAAAGTATTTTGGGGTTTCTGTCTTCAAATCCTATTCGTAGGGTTTTGGGACGTGTTCTGTTCTGTTTGGGTTTCAATTGGTTTTGCTGTATGAATTGACTATGGAGATAGGGTTTTTGAGTGTAAAAGGGAGAGGGAGAGGTAAGGGCGATAAAAAGAACATGACTACCTCGGCTGATGATCCAGCCAAGGATGAGAACGGTGCTAACAAGGCCACAAATTGCTTGTATCAGAATGTCTCACCTCTAGTGGTCATTCCCATTCGTACTTCACCCTCGCCGTGTGAAGAACCTCTCCATCATCTTCCACATTAAGAATAGCAATAACCATATCTTCCTCCTTTAACTCTCGATTAGCTCTAATATCAAGCAATGCATGAGCATAATCCATACGACCCCATGACTGTCGGCCCATAGAACTTGTATGTGAATCAAGCATTATCGGGTTACCAAGCTTAGTATCCATCACACTCAATCCGTCTGCAGTAAACGCCATAATAGGAATATCAAGGAATTTTACCCAAATGGGAACTGACTTCCTTAAGTAAATTAGCATTTGGCGTCCGTTTCTTGAGGATGATAGGTGCAGATCGAATAAACCATAGACCATTCTTACAGACCCCATTCGTAGCCTCAATTGAAGCAAATATGAAGAAAAAGAAGCCCTTTGAGTTCATCATTACTCGAAGTAAGACAAACTTCTTCCATGCATTCTTAATATAGTACTCAAAAACTGGGAATGCTACTCTTTTACCCACGAAACATACAAGCTAAAACCAAATCTCGAATGGACATCTAAAATAGATGCCTTAGGAATTTCAACTTCAGCTTTTGCATTAATAGGTTTATCCGAGTCCAAAGATCTAAAGTTTACCTTTTTTGTAACAACCTCATTTGTAACTAAACTCGCAAACGAAACAACACCATTATCGGCCGAAGTAACAGGTTCCGTAGGAACGACTTTAATTCCCACTGTTGGTATACCTGTTTAAACAACACTTAGACCAGAAGTGTCCAGACCAGTAGAGTAAACGGCAACAGTAGCTTTAGGACCAATATTCGGTATACCAGTAACATAACTAGGAAAATCAGGAGAACAAGTCGGTGCAGCAGTGACCCTAGTCCAGAAGCAGAAGCAGTAAACGATCCATTATTGGCATTATTTTCCTTCTCTTTTACCCCTCTCCCGTTCAAGAATCCCTTATTCATGTCGCCTCACTAACCCAACTATCTAAGCCGCAATCACATCTACCGGTCTGTAACCCTTAATTGATATAATAAACCCTAAACGAATTAGGGTTTAACCTTAAAGTCACCTACGACACAATAAGAGCAGCAGGAAAAATTATAAA
The DNA here is from genome assembly GCA_026074375.1 of Tanacetum coccineum. Lineage (NCBI taxonomy): Eukaryota > Viridiplantae > Streptophyta > Magnoliopsida > Asterales > Asteraceae > Tanacetum > Tanacetum coccineum. The sequence continues at coordinate 19,158 of BQNB010058511.1, read as the reverse complement.
CCTTTGATTAAGAATTCAGGATAATAAACCGGTATTAAATTCAAACAAACCCTAAACGTGAACAAACCCTAAAAACAAATCAATTTCGTACTAGAATTAATCCGAGGATTAAATATATAAAACGAATAAGATTGTTTAGATAATGGGATGGGAAGATCGTCCCAGGTTGCCTTTGTTTTGGGACAGAATATCGACTCTTCTTTTTTGGAAGATTTTTATAACGGCAGTTACTTATAGTGATATTTTGGTTAAGTGTTTTGTGTAACGTTTTGTGTAACCAAAATATCATTATAACTATTTTCCGCTAAAAAATCTCGTTGTTATGCACGGGTACTCGTCTAGTAATAGGAAATAAATACATTATTATATTTAAAAAACAATATAATATAATTAAATATTTCATAAAGAAACATTGTTATACACATAAAAGCTAACAGATTATGTTAACGTGAAACCACCTTATGAATAACTTTGAATATCTCCTAAAATTATACTATATTGTGTCTTTTGTATATAACAGGTAAGAAATGAAGGATGTATATAATTTTGAACTAGTTTATACACCTGTGAAATTCACGGGGGCTTAAAAACCCGTTGAGAGTGTTTTTATAAGAGATCAATTTGTGATATTACGTAAATAAATTACATGTTAGTCCCGTAAATAGAAAATATTAATGCTAACTAACGATACATATAAATTATTGAAATGCTATAAAAGATATTTAATATTTACGGTATATAAAGTTGAGAATATATCACTTTTATTGCGTACTAAAGGTATTTGAAGCATCGATTTTGTTAGAACATAAATCCTTCTTTGAATGAATTTCTTGTAAACCAAAAACTCCTGTAATATGATTCGGAAATTTACTAACATTACACTTTCAATTCAGACCAACTTTTTCAAGATGTGTCACTTTAATCAAAACTGAGAATAGTTTATTAACATTAAAAGTAAAATTTAGGAGATATAATTCAATATAAATATGGACCTCATAGGAAACAACAGTTGCATAAAAACCAAGAACAATGCTAGCCAACATGGGCCCCAACAACGCCCCAGCAACATCAAAAGGCCATAATAAGATCGCGAGACCTGTAAATGAGACACATATACTCTCCAAACACGGGCCTTTTCGACCTATACAATCATGATAGACGGTGCCATCCTTTTAGCAACATGTAGGGGCTTTTTTTAGGGCTGCAAGAACTTTGATCACCGGAAACTCAACCACAAACCCTAGCAAACCCACCAAAATGGCTATAGGAAGATAAACCACCTTGCACAACGACACAACAATGAGCTTTACAAATGAAATTAAGCTTTAATAAACCGTGGTTTCAACTTTTAAGAAGGAAATGTATCTAAATTTATCTCAATTCTATTAGTTGGCAAATATCAATCGACATAATGAATATCGGAGTGTTTGACCGTATCTTTAGTAATTATGATTTGATTATCAATCTCATTTAATATTGATGGGCTGTACACTCATAGGCCTTATCGCATTGTATTGATAGACCCTATCTCATTGTACATGTATATATATTTGATATGTTTATGAAATAGAACACACACAATTTACCCTTCTTCATGGTATCAGAGCTAGGTTCGTTTAGCTATGAAGAAAAAGAAAAAAAGGTTTGTTTGGTTTCTTTAGGGTATTTGTGGTTCGATCAACAATAATAGGTTTTTTGATTTGTTGAATTTTGGGATAATCATATTTTGTTTGCGTTGGAATGACCCGAACTGACCCGTTTTAAGCTATTTTAAATTTTTATATCTTTCTTACATAGCCCGAATCGACATGTTGGACCTGTTTTTTAAGCTATGTTTATATATTTAACTTAACCTGAACTGGGCCATTTTATACGCGTTGATGTAGCCAGTAAAACAGCTCCAAGGGGCTTGTTGCAGTACTATAAAAACAAGAAAAAAAATTGAATAAATTTTGTTTTTAACACTCCATTAATAAGTAGTAAGTATGTTAATTATGAGTACCAAAGTTCAATATTTCTGTTATCAGTAAAATGAGTAGAGATAGCCATCTGTACTAATGTCCTGTTAACGATAACAGATGATTCTCGCAGGCTCAATCCGGCCCTTTTACCACCCAAAATATATCCATCTAGACCAATTATTGCTTCAAGGTCAACATCTTCTGAGGAAAAAGGTGACACAGTGTTCGATGCCAACAGCTCATCGTTATATCTAGACGGTAAAGAGGATTCCATCCACAAGAAATAACCATAAGTGAAAAATAGACCGGCACGTGTAATGTGCACATAACATTATGGCTCTATCATTGTTATATGCTTTTCTAAATTGTGGATCATCAGCACAGAACAAAACGTGACATTTTAAAACGGTTAAAGTGTGGATCAAGAATATATAGTGAACTAGTTTAAGCAATTTGACTTTGATGATGACGAAGAACAAAGGGTTATTCTTCTAGTTTACGGTATGAATCATAATATTTTGAATTTTTTTAGTCAGATTACAAACTTGGCCCATTTTGTGTGGTATCAATATATGATTGTACCAAAAGAACTCAAAATTTTGCAGTTTTCTTTGAGGAAAAGAAAAGTTTTGAAAAATGTGAGAAATGTTAATTTTGCATATAATAGGTCCCATATCCGATCACACGGGACAAATTGGTAATTTTCTGTTTTTTATTATTTGTGATTTAAGAGACAGATGCTGAAATTTAGCTATTTTGTTTCAGATACATAGCCTCCATTTCTAGACAGGAGGATTGTGTTTACAAAACGAGCATAACCCATAATGCTTTTAAAGGATGACTTGTCGGATATGACTAAGATTTCAAGAAAGGTTCCAATCTTGTTCGTGAAGTTCATAAAAAACAAAATATGAGTAAATCACATCAGTGTTTTTGGAAACTTGCTGGTTCAAAGCTTGGTAATATCCTTGATGCTGATAAGTCGCTAGTTCATGAAGACGACAAAGTTGATTTCAAAGGAGATGCAAAATTTGGCCAACACATGAAAACGGGTAAAACAGTAAGTGATTTTGCAAAGTCAAAATCACTATGAGAAAACATCAATACCTCCCACTATTCTCTGTGTGAGATTATTTGTTGCAGGTCAGTATGGTTTTTGTTTGAGGATATTTAATTACGTGTAACCCCAAAAACTTAAATATTCTTCTGTCAAGAGTTAATATGTGGAATGTTGGTGATTTTAGTGTCATCGACGGCCATTTAGGTAATGGTGGACCAATGAGGTTTCTTGTTCGACTCGGATACGAGTTAGGGAACTATGGAGTGCACACTCGTTGAGTTAACATGAAATCTATCTAGACAGGAAACTTGGAGTTTACGCCGTAAAAAAACGTATAAATTATTTGGTTTATGATAATCATGGCTGAAAAACTTACCGGCAAGTTTGATAAAATGGAAACTTGGTATTTGTTACGGTGAAAAAGACGAATCTATCTAGACAGGAAACTTGGTATTTGTTACGGTGAAAAAGATGAATCCGTTAAAGACACAAGTTATGGTTCAAAAACTTACTGGCAAGTTTGATAAAATGGATACAGGGGAAAACATAGGTATGTTTGAACTGATTTGAAGGTAACCGATGCAAAAAGTGGAATGAACTTGGTCCAACCATACTTACTGGTATACAAATTTCTTTTCATCTTTCGATTTGGAACATGATATGCATGATATAAATTGCATGAAAATTATATTGATATATATGATTATAATGATAAAATTGTGTGTTAATCAATTTGATATTTTGATGTATATTATTTATGGGTTATTTTCATGCGTGATAAAATGGATAAAATAAATGAAAAGCATTTTATCTATGGCGTGAATTGATAGTTTTGGCGGTTAATTCTGTGATGAATCTCAAACATGAAAACATGATCACATCATTTAAGTTTATACTGTTAAGTGAATCTGAATGAAAGAAGGCATTTGTGTCGTGGTAGTTTACTTGTTTAAAATGATGAATCATGAGTTATCATAGTGATATGTGTCTAATATGACTTGTTTGTTATAAATGTTTATACATGCCTAGTAATTGGTGTTCAATTTTCATGACTACATGAGATTCAATTTGGTTTTTGTTCTTTTCATTGCCTCTGTGAAAAATGGATAAGGACTTTGTAACCTTGAAAATCAAAGTTTTGATTTTGAAGTTATGCAGAATTATGGAACTCTGTATTTAATTCCAACGTTTATCCATAGACATGGCAATTTGATATGAAAAGTGGTGGAAAAAGTTATTGAATCCTGCTGCATGATAGTCGACTTGTTAATTGATGATTCTTTAGAATTACTAATTGGTTCTTGTGTATGTGCATGTTTAATAATAAATTGAGTAGTTATTTAATTTTTTGATTATTTGCATGAAAGATAAATGTAAATATATGCATGATGTATATTTAAACATAAACTCTGAGTCTGTGCTTGTTTGACGTTTATTCATGTTAAACTTTTCTATCAAAGTGACTTTCTTATATTTGTGTGAGTGAATTGGCTATAATTCATGGTCACTCTCGTTAGATGCTAAAAGTACAGAAAATCACATAACGTGATTTGAATAAAAGACATGCTTTATTGGTTGTCTTTGATTTTCCTCATGATCTACCGATGGTATAAGTAGGACAAGTTTTTTCTTGATCGGTGTTTTGGAAAATGAAGTGCCTAAGAAACAAAAGGAGTTTCATACTGAGAATGAGTTTACGGGGTAACCTGAGAGGTTACGGCGTAACCTCGTTGAAGGAAAAATAAGGAATTTTATATACTTGTATTTCTTTTTGAAATAAGGGCATCTATGGTCTAAGGCTTTTATCTAGTGGGTTCAAAGTTAATGAATCAAACAGTATCAAAAGAAATATCATTTCTTTATATTTGATGATAATAAGGATTACAATACTTTCTTGTGATTCCATGACTTTTGGATAAGATGAATTTATAAGAAAGTGGAAAACGATTTCAATTGCTTGGATCACTTTGTGAACCATTAATAAATTGATTGCTGAAAGGAAAATAGAGCTCTTAAGGAAATGGTTAATTCCATGCTATCTTACTCAGGTTTGAGTGAGGAGTTCTAGGGAGAAGCCATGTTAACATTTGCTATTTATTGAATAGGGTTCCAAATAAAAGGAACAAGACTACTCTATATGAATTTTAGTATAAGAAACGACCCAACTTGTCATATTTACGAGTTTCGGTTGTAGAGCCGTTGTTAAGCTTCCGGACCCGAAAAGGAAAACTTTGGGTGAAAAGGGTATTAATTGCATCCTTGTTGGATATGATGAACATTCCAAGGCATATAGGTTTTATGTTATTGAACCTAATGACTTTGTTTCTATTAACTCGATTATAGAATCTAGAGATGCAATATTTGATGAGAATCTTTTCACTTCAATACCTAGACCAAAGGACATTATACCAAATGTGGAAGAATCTCAAATGGATGATCATACTGATGATATACCAAGTGAGATTCCAAAGCCTCAAAAAGCTTTCTGGTTGCTTTATTTACACTTCTTCATTCAAATCACCATTTAAGAATGTTGTTTTGACATTCATTTGATGGATCACTAGATTGTGAGTAGCTGCTAAAGCTAACAACAATCTAATAGTAGTGATACGAGCAACTGGTGCATAGGTATCGAAGTAATCGATTCCTTCCTTTTGTTTAAAGCCTTGGATTACCAATCGAGCTTTGAACTAGCCAATTGTTCCATCGACATTCATCTTCCTTTTAAAGATCCATTTGCAACCTAAAAGTTTGCAACCTGGAGGTAAATCAAATAAGACCCATGTATTATTTTCCATAATAAAACCAATCTCATCATCAATTGCTTCTTTCCAGAAAGCAGCATCCCGAGATAGCATAGCTTCATCATAAGTTCAAGGATCTTCCTCAATACTATAGCAGTAAGAGTATTGTGATCAAACTTGATCTCTCGATCCCTCAACTAAATATAGCTAAAAATCAAAACCATTAAAATAAAAGGAGGTGAGGGGGAGGGGTTTTATACTTTATTCTTCCAACCTGTTTGTTCTCTCTCTCATCTTTATAAAAGGAGGTGAGGGGGGAGGGGTTTATACTTCATTCTTTTCCTTACACAATAAACATATAATATTAAGGGTTATATTTTTGTGCATATTTTCCTTTTTCTGTCATACATAATCTTCTAGGTTGTGTTCGTCTTTAAGATCGGATTTATTCCGCCCTAGTAACCAGGTTGTAGGGTGATCGAATCCTACAATTCCTGATATGATTATACGTAGATATTAGTTGTTTCCAATCAAATTGTCTTGCTCAACCCGACTATAAAAAGCCAATACTTATTCTGAATATTTTAAGTAAATTTTCAAAAATGAATTCACCACAAGCAATGATTTGCTTATCAGCTTCCTCTCGTATTTCTTTTCTCTTTTATGGTCTTTCAATAATTTGTCTTACTTTTGCCATTGTATTCTATTCCTATGGCGGTAACGAGAATATTATCTTGCACGGTTGTCATTTGAGTTAATGATTTACCATGATCATACAAAGTTCTAACCTCGTGGAACCATTCCTTTCATTTCTGTGATTGAAGTGGTATTTCATGTGGAAAGCGGCACAAACGAGTGACTGCTTTACGGTTGGATTCACAAGGCTTAGAAGGCTCGTTGTCTCCTCATGTAAGAAACCTGAGCTTCCTTCGTCAGCTTGATCTCTATGACCTTTGGCTCGCTCAAAATAAGCTGGATGGAAGTGTATTCAAGGAGATGAGTTTACTCTCAAAACTGGATACTCTTGTAATTGAGGATAATAAGTTAACAGGTGGAATCCCACCTTTCTTGGGGAATATCACATCAATGGAAATGTTCTCTGCTTTGCTGGGAGGAACCCGCTTTTGGGTGGAGCATTCAGATACTTGGGTCTTTGGAAAAGCTTGACGGTATTTTACTGTGGTGACTGCAGCTTATATGGAAGCATCCCTCATTCCATTTTCAACCTCTCACTCCAAGTTAATTTTTCCTAATCTGAAAATCTCATCACCGGTAGTCTTCCTTCAGAATTTCAGCTCCCAAATCTTGAGCTCCTTCAGTTAAGGGATAAACGAATGGACTAGAGTTTTCTCCACTTCTCATTTTCTAATTGTTTCTAAATTTAGGATTTCTTGATATGACTCTTAAAAACATGTTTAGTGGAAAGTGACAATGATCTTGGGTTAATGACTTGAAATGTATCCAACTTGTCATTTTTTGTGTTATTGTTGTAGCCATTTTTTTTTTTGTTATTGTATGTATTAACTTGAAAATTCATCCTATTTTATGTAGTATGTTACCTCTCATTTGCAACGATAAGTCATTTAAACTAACGAATAGTTGCAACGGTTAAAGTCCATTTAATTTTTTTATTCGTTTCAGTTTACAAGCATTAATAATAAAAAAAATGTAAATTTTTTTTTATTTCGGTTTAAGTTTAAGAGCAATAATTAAAAACAAAATTTAAAAATTAAAATTTTTTTATATAGGTTTCAGTTTACGAGCAATAATAAAAAAATAAAAAAATTTAAATTTTTTTTATTTCGGTTTCAGTTTACGAGCAATAATAATAATAAAAAATTTAAAATTTATTAAATTTTTTTAATTTCGGTTTCAGTTTACGAGCAATAATAAAAAAAAATTTAAAATTATATTTTTTATTTCGGTTTAAGTTTAAGAGCAATAATTAAAAAAAAAATTTAAAAATTTAAATTTTTTTATATCGGTTTCAGTTTACGAGCAATAATAAAAAAATAAAAAAATTTAAATTTTTTTTTATTTCGGTTTCAGTTTACGAGCGATAATAAAAAAATTAAAAAAATTATTAATTTTTTTTATTTCGGTTTCAGTTTACGAGCAATAATAATAAAAAAATTTAAAATTTATTAAATTTTTTTAATTTCGGTTTCAGTTTACGAGCAATAATAAAAAAAATTTAAAAAATTATATTTTTTATTTCGGTTTAAGTTTAAGAGCAATAATTAAAAAAATTTAAAAAATTAAAATTTTTTTTATATCGGTTTCAGTTTACGAGCAATAATAAAAAAAATTTAAATTTTTTTTATTTCGGTTTCAGTTTACGAGCGATAATAAAAAAAATTAAAAAAATTATTAATTTTTTTTAATTTCGGTTTCAGTCTTACGTAGTATAATAATTTTTTTTAATTTATTAAATTTTTTAATTTCCGGTTTCAGTTTAGAGCATAATAAAAAAAAATTTAAAATTTAATTTTTTTAATTTTGTGGGTTCTAGTTTACCAGCGATATAAAAAAAATAAAATTATAATTTTTTTTATTTTCGGTTTCGTTTACGAGCAATGAATAAAAAATTAAAAATTATTAATTTTTTTTTTAATTCTTTTTATTATTTGCGCGTAATCTGAACCGAAATAAAAACGTGTATAAAACCAGTTAAAATGTGTGTAAAAATCGTGGTAAAAATTTAAATACTTGAAAATATATTTTTGTAACACAACTGAATTTTGAGTTAATTGCATACAGTGTTAGCATACGGACTAATCGTTGCAAATGTTCGTTAGTTAAATGATAAAACTCTGTTGCAAATGAGTGGTAACAGGACTAATATATAGGTCGAATTTTCAAGTTGGATTACATTACAATAACAAAAAAAAAAACGATGGCTACATACAATAACATAAACATATAATATTAAGGGTTATATTCTTGTGCATCTTTTTCTTTTCTGTCATACATAATCTGCTGGGGTGTGTTCGTCTTCAAGATCGGATTTATTCCGTACTAGTAACCAGGTTGTAGGGTGATCGAATCCTACAGTTTGCAAAACTGCACCAGATTAGTAGATTTGGGACTTTATCATTCCAACCTTATAGGAGTGCTTCCGATATCAATAGGTAATCTTTCTGATCAACTTAGCATTCTAGATGTAGATGACAATCAATTATTTGGAAGCCTCCCTTCAAGTATAGGTAATCTAGTTGGCTTGACCGCTTTATATTTAGGAGATAATCGATTCAAAGGAAAAATCCCAACTACCATTGGTATACTTCAAAAGCTACAATTTCTTGGTCTAGCTAGCAATCAATTTTCAGGGCCTATCCCTGACGCAATTGCGAACTTGTCATTGTTGACTCAACTTCATTTATATTCAAATAAATTAGAAGGCCATATTCCATCAAGTCTTGGACTTGTAAAGAACTTAATGGTTTAAGCCTTGCAGACAATAGACTCACTGGTACGATACCCAATCAACTTTTTCAACTTCCATCACTAAGTAATTTTTTATATCTTTCAGACAACACCCTATCTGGTTCCATTCCATCAGAGATTAAAGACCTCAAGATGTTAAGTCTTCTTGATTTATCTTACAATAATTTCTCAGGAAACATTACTAGTAGCGTAGGTGAGTGTATTAGCCTTACAACGTTAAACCTAGGAGGCAACCAATTTCACGGCATAATACCATCTTCATTAAGCTCCTTAGGAGGATTGCAGGTACTCGACATTTCTGAAAATAATTTATCAGGCAAAATACCACAGTTTTTAAACAAATAGAAATCCTTTGAATATTTGAACCTATCCTTTAATGATTTTGAGGGTGAAGTACCGGCTGTAGGAGTGTTTGCCAGCGCAAGTGCATTTTCGGTTTTGGGGAACAATAGGCTTTGTGGTGGTTTGGTTACACTCGAGTTACCCAAATGCAAGGAGACGGGTAGTAAGAAAAAAAGGTTTCCTTTCTTCATATTATTCACTGTGATTGCACCGGCGTTGCCCATCGTATTATGTTGTGTGTATCTTTTATGTACGAAGAAACGCAATAGTCAACCATCTCAGTCGTCAGGGAGTGAACAGTTCATGAAAGTTTCATACAATCAACTTCTCAAGGCTAGTAATGGCTTCTCAGTAGCAAATTTGATTGGAGAGGGTGGATTCTCCTCTGTTTATAAAGGGATCCTCGATTCTGTTGATGACAAATCTGTTGCAATCAAAGTTCTACATCTTCAAAATCGAGGAGCTCACAAAAGTTTTCTAGCAGAATGTAAAGCTTGGCAGAATATTCGACACCGTAATTTGTTGAAGATAATAACTTCATGTTCCAGCGTTGATTTTCACGGCAATGATTTTAAAGCTTTGGTTTACGAGTCTATGCCCAAAGGAAGTGTACACGATTGGCTTCATTCAAGGTCAAATACATCGAAACTCAACCTTCTTCGGAGAATAAATATTCTGAAAGATGTTGCAAAGCACTTTGATTTTATGCATAATCGATGTCAAACAATGATTGTTCCGGTGACTGAAGCCTAGAACTTCTGCTTGATGATGATTGGTGGTCATGTTGGAAGAATTTGGTCCAGTCGACTACTTGGTACAGACTTAAACCGAAATAGCTCAACTGGGATTAAAGGAACAATTGGTTATGCCCCTCCAGGTATTATTCCATGATTCTCCTATTAACTTGAAAATTACAGTTTGGAAGTTCATTAATTGTTTTTTAATGTGCAGAGTATGGTCTCGGGAGCGAGATGACAAGTAGTGGGGACGTCTACAGTTTTGTAATATTATTACTAGAGGTGATGACTGGGAAAATGTGAGGATCTGAGGATCTGAGGTTAAATGTGATAATAGGGCCTTGTTCTGGAGGATCTGAGGTTAAATGTGATAATAGGGCCTTGGATTTTTTTTTTTTGAACATTACTTTTATTAAAAAATAGCAAGAAGCTTTTCTGCCTATGGCGACTCGAATTATTCGAGTCCATAGTGCATAGTTTTGGTTGTTGAGTTTGAGGTTGATTTGGAGATTGTCGGATAGCTTTGGGTTTTAAGGTTGGTTGTTAAAACCATTCTTCAACAGATTGATTAGTTGCAGGGACAAATCGTCTCCAGACTTGGTAGCTTCTCCAGACATGGTAGCTTGGTTCGAGGATTTGAATAGGTTATGCGGTATATGATGAGCAGACCCATGATATGAATTGAGACCCATGATATGAATTGAGAATGGTGTTTGTATTCTATTAACTGATTATAATGCAGAGAACAATCGCTATTTATACAAAATTACAATGGGTTTAAAGAGGGAAAACAATTATTGTGTGGCTTTTACTTTTCCAGGAAAGGAAACCGAATATGTTTGCTTGAATTAAGGGATATGTAATTAAACATTAATCTTGCTAATCCCATTAAATTGTTTCCTTTTAACAAATATCATTGTTAAAACACCTCATCCCGATTTTTGTATGAATTAGCACCGAGCTGACCAAGCTTTGACCAAATTGAATCTTTTGCCCGATTCTGCTCAACTCACCCTGGTCACTGATCTTGTAGCTTGTAATCGCTGATCACTTTGTAGTCCGAGCTTTACAACACTGGGTAGGCTTATTTTAAGAGGTTAATAAGTTATTGGGTATAAAAAAAGGTCAAAAACTTATTGAAGGAGTTTGGGTAAGCTTATGTCAAAGTGGGTTATACATTGGGATGCATGTGTAGAGCAGCGTGAGTTTGTGAGAGGGATAACTGTCATGGGAATATGGGATTTAGGGGGTGTTTGGTTAAGCTTATATAAAGAACTTATAGGTTGGGTAAGCTTATGCAAAAGTGTTTATTAGTTATTTGGGGGAATATGGGGTTTTTCGATTATGAATAAATGGATAAGTTAAGCATAAGGTTATCCATATACAGTACGTCATCTTAGCATCCTTTGGGCATGATTGAACCCAATATAATGTATCTTCTGCGTCAAGATAAGAACCGCATATCCTATCTTTAGTTTCTAAAGTTACAAGGTTCATTAGTTTTTCTTGTGTACACTCTACTGATATCCTATCATAAGTTCCGCACCATATTTGTAACAGGCTCATATATCTTGTTTGAGTGTTACATACTGAAGTGTCGTTCATTTTCAGTTTCATCTTCGCACTCCAAAAGTTTCCTCTATGATGGCATCTATAGACGAGGATGTGGAAAAATCCTCACTCGCTGATCAAGATGACGTTGGAAGTGGTGTATGCAGCAGTGCACAAAATAAAAGCTGAAACTACAGTGATTTAAGTGGAAGCAAAACGTTTGATTCAGGTAAGAGTTAGTTACTTCAAGTCATCGTTTAAATGTAATGTATCTGCTAGAAATGTCCTTTAATCTTGTTAACATGATCAAACTTTTGTATCTCATTGGCAATCAGAGTTGTATTGTAATTTGCGTATGAATATTATATCAAATTTGCGCCGATACCTAATACCGATTTTGTACTCGGATGTTGCAGTTGCAGCGTGTTACCCGTTCATCTAGAAGTTCCAGAAGTAGTGATCATCGGCGTTCTAGGCATCATTCACCATAATATAATAGGCGTGAAGTTGGCGGTCTCATAGGAGATATTTGATGATAAGGATTATGGAGACCGTTCAGAACCGTCGCCTCGTCAAGGAAGAGACAACAGAGATTATGATATTAAAAGAAGCAGATATGAAAGTTCAAGAAGAACTCCTGGTATAGCTCATTTACAAATTCGTGGCTATTTGGAAAGTTCAAGGAGAACTCCTGGTATAGCTCATTTACAAATTGGTGGCTATTTGGTAGAAACAATGTCTGATGACAACTTTGTTTTAGAAAAGGGATTTTCTTTTTTTTGGGTAAAAGATTTCCCTGGTAAATAGTTTTACACCAAAAAAGCGTTTTTAACTTCCATATAAATCGACCCAAGAGACATCAATAATGTGGCTGCTCCGTACCATCAGCCCATTCTTACCCATTTTATCCTCAATATTTCGACCTTTGCATCACTAAACACTGTAAGAAACACATTACCCATGTCTCTAAAGTTTCACTAGATCTTAATCAGTATCAATTGTAAATATTAAGTTTGACTTTACTTATTGAGCAAATTAGGATAAAAAAGGTAACAAACCCTTTTTGACCAGATCCTAATCAGTATTAATTGTAAATACCAAGTTTGACATAATTAATGGCTGCAAACGAAAAGCATAACTGCAGCAATTCATCTCGCACAGAAAATATTGGGAGGTATCTGATAGAGATTTTGACATCGCAAAATCGCTTACTGCTTTGGTTAGTCAACTTGTCACAACTACTCGAAACCCTTATTGCTTCCAATCAAAAGAGAAGAAAGAACACGAATAACATCAGAATAGTCAAGTTAATAAATCTAACAATATGAATTCAACACCACATACTGGACTGAGGGAAATTAAAGCACACATAACCATATATTGTTTGACATATATGATCGTCACTAAAAAATAGCTTTCATCTCTTACACTTATCAAAACAATGAATAATTATTCCGCAAGTACAAACATGCTTTTACAGTGCAAACGTTGATTTATCTAAATGCACAGTCATTGTTGCAGAGTTACTTTCAACTTCACAATGAAGCTTGGGTTATTAGACCTGAAAGAGTGTCAAAAAGAAAAGAGTTAAAACCCATTTTTGTGATGATTTATTAACCAAACTCATGTAATAATCACATTACAAAGATGGAGAACAAAGTTACCTTAAGATATTTGAAGCCATCGAGAATGGAAATATGCTGCACATTCAATGACAATGATTTCTATTTTCTACGTTGGGGTGGGGAATCCTCAGAGGCATGATACTCCATCTTAATTGTTGCAACCAAACATTCTTCATTTTCTTTGCATTCGCTTCTTGTACTTTGCAACACAATTGCATCATCATCAATAACATCAATTACATGATCTGGTAATGCCATGTAAGCAAATTTATGAAGGCTAAGACCTTCCTTAAACATGTCTTCTGTCGGCCTTTTCCCAGTCATCACCTCTAGTAATAATATTCCAAAACTGTAGACGTCGCCACTACTTGTCATCTCGCTCCCGAGACCATACTCTGCACATTAAAAAACAATTAATGAACTTCCAAACTGTAATTTTCAAGTTAATAGGAGAATCATGGAGTACTACCTGGAGGTGCATAACCAATTGTTCCTTTAACCCCGGTTGAGCTATTTTGGTTTAAGTCTGTAACAAGTATTCGAGCTAAACCAATGTCTCACACATGTGACACATATCATTATCAAGTAGTATGTTGCTAGGGCTTCAAGTCACCGTGGACATATCGTTGTTGGCAGCGGATTGTGAGATAGTCAAGTGCAGGTGGCAAAACTCTGACGAATATGTATTCTTTGAAGAAGGTTGAGTTTCGATGTATTTGCACTTGAATGAAGCCACTCGTGTACACTTCCATTGGGCATAAATTCATAAACCAAAGCTTTAAAATTGTTGCCTTGAAAATCAACACTTGAACATGAAGTTATAATCTATCAAACAGTTTACGTGATCGAATATTCCGCCAAGCTTCACAGTCTGCTAGAAAAATTTTGTGAGCTCTCGAATTTTGAAGATGTAGAACTTTGATTGCAACAGATTTGTCACTATCAGAATCGAGGATCCCTTTATAAACAGAGCTGAACCCACCATCGCCAATCAAATTTGCTGTGGAGAACCCATCGGTAGCCTTGAGAAGTTGATTGTACGAAACTTTCATGAACCGTTCACTACCCGTTGACTGAGATGGTTGACTATTGCGTTTCTTCTTATACAAAAGATACACACAACATAATACGATAAGCAACGTTGGTGCAATCACAATGACTAATATGAAGAAAGGAAACCTTTTATTCTTAGTACCCGTCTTCTTGTATTTGGGTAACTCAAGTGTAACCAAACCACCACAAAGCCCATTGTTCCCTAAAACCGAAAATGAACTTGCATTGGCAAACACTCCTACAATGGGTACTTCACCCTCAAAATCATTAAAGGATAGGTTCAAATATTTTAACAATTTCCATTTGTCTAAAAATTGTGGAATTTTTCCTGATAAACTATTTTGAGAAATGTCGAGAACCCCCAATCCTCCTAAGGAACTTAAAGAAGATGGTATTAGGCCTTGAAATTGGTTGCCTTGTAGGTTTAGCGTTGTAAGGCTAACGCACTCTCCAAGGCTACTAGTAATGGTGCCTGACAAATTGTTATAAGATAAATCGAGACCGGTCAACAGCTTGAGGTCTTTAATCTGTGATGGAATAGAACCAGACATATTGTTGTATGAAAGCTGTAAAAAATTAGTTAGTGATGGAAGTTGGAGAAGTTTCTTGGGTATTTTACCACTTAGTCTATTGTGTGCAAGGTTTAACCCATTAAGTTCTTTACAATTCCCAAGGCTTGATGGAATATGGTTTTCTAAATTGTTGGAATATAAGTAAAGTCGGTTGTCAACATGGATAAGTTCCCTTGATGGTATCAGGGTAGGCCCTTGCTGAAAATTGAATTTTCTAAACTAACTGAAGTAATTGGTAATCTTTTGAAGTTTACCAATGGTAATGGGGATTTTTCCTTTTAATCGATTAAATTGTAAACCTAACAAGGTCAAGCCAACTAAATTACCTATACTTGAAGGGAGGCTTCCAAATAAATGATTGTTTCCTAAACTTAGAAAGCTGAGTTTATCAGAAAGATTACCTATTGATATAGGAAGCACTCCTATAAAGTTGCAATTAAAAAGTTCCAAAACTACCAATCTGGTGCAGTTTTTCAAGGAATCGACAAACCTCCGACATCAATTTCACCGTGTTCATCAAGTTGTTATTTCCAAGGCAATCATCTAATTCTCTTAGTTTGGAATATCGTTGTCACCTTCCAGGTCAAATTTGTTGCACCATTTCAACAAGAAGTCCTAATTTAGAGCAATTAGAAAGAGAAGGTGGAAGAACTCCTGTCAGTTCGTTATTCCTTAACTGAAGCCACTCAAGATTTGGGAGTTGATTACCAATTTGTGAAGGAAGACTACCAGTGAGGTGATTACCAGATAAAGAAAAATTAACTAGGAGTGAGAGATGAAAAATGGAGATGAGGATGCTTCCTCTATGTTGCATCACCACTGCCAAATCCGTCAAGTTTTCCATATACCAATGTAATCTGAACTGTTCCCACTCTATAAAGGTTTCTGTGAGCAGAGAAGACTGCCATTGATGTTATTTTACCCAAGAAAAAGGTGGGTATTCCACTGTTAATTATGTCGTCAATTGCATACGACAACTGTGTGCTAGAGAGTAAACTCATCTCCTTGGGTATGCTTCCAACTAGCTTATTTCGAATGAGCAAAAGCACATCGAGGTTAGAACAACCAGACAAGTTTGTGGGAATGACTCCACTGAATTTGTTTAAACTAAGATAAAGACCACGTAGCCTAGATAGACGACCAAGTTCATGAGGAATGGCTCCTTGAAAGCTGTTGTTCCCGAGTGAAAGCACACGTAGGAAGCTAAGGTTTCCTACATGAGGCAACAACGAGCCTTCTAAGCCTTGCGAAACCAGCCGTAAAGCAATCACTCGTTTGTGCCGCTTTCCACATGAAATACCACTCCAGTCACAGAAATGAAAGGAATGGTTCCACAAGGTTAGAACTTTGTGTGGATCTTGGGTGATCTTTGACTTAAATGACAACAGTGCAAGATAATCTGTCTCATTACCACCATAGGAAGCAGATACAGTAGCGAAAGTAAGACAGATTATTGAAAGACTATAAAAGAGAAAAGAAATACGAGAGGAAGCTGATAAAAAAATCATTGCTTGTGGTGAATTTATATTTGGAGATTTACTTAAAATCCTAAGAATAAGTATTGTCTTTTTATAGTCGGGTTGAGCAAGAAAATTTGATGGATAATAACTTATTTATATGTATAATCATATTAGGAATGACTTTACTGCCACAAAATATGTTCACTAGCCTAACATGATGATATTCAAGTAACATCTCGAGACTCCTCCTCACTAGTGTGCTCTTGTCGATACACCCCTCTTTGGATGTGTCCTTCGACAACAATGAGGATATTGAACTGAACATACACTACAACATTTGCCATATTCCCCAACGACAAATCCGGGGTATCCCGGGCGACTTGTCGCTGGGGATACCTTTCCCGGGCGACATGTCGCCCGGGATAAGTGGAACGGAATAGCTCGAATGGGATTCCTTCCCGGGCGACATCGCCGGGCCCACATAGTTTCAGTCAAACAATTAAGTGCCACGGTGGAAGGTATTCCCGGGCGACATGTCGCCCGGGATACAAAAATTAATTAATTAATTAGTCATAATGTTAAAATAAGTTTATTAAATAAATTAATAATGTGAATCCCGGGCGACATGTCGCCCGGGAAAGATTTTAAATATATATTTTTCTTAATATTTCCCGTGCGACATGTCGCCCGGGAATATTTTTTGAATATATTTTTTTTAACATTCCCGGGCGACATGTCGCCCGGGATAGTTTTAACAAATATTTATTTAAACTAATCCCGGGCGACATGTCGCCCGGGAAAAGTCTGCAAATTTTTTTTTTTTGCAGCCTGCACAGCAGGCGATTTCCAGATTTTTTTCCGGAATTTTTCCGGAAAAAATCTACCAAAACTCAAACCTGTATAAACCAATATAGAATCTACCCAAATACATTACAACTTGTACCGAAACACAATACGATCAACGCATTTGATATAATAAAGCTAAATACGTTCAAAATCCGAATAAACACAATATAATCTACAAAACGGGTGACGAAGTCACAAGACTTCCTTTATCCGCAAGATACAAGTCAATATTCAATTAGATAACATGTTCTAAACGTACGGGGAAACAAATATTCACATAAGGGTCGCCAATATATACTTCAAGACACAAAATAGCATATACTTACCCAAAATCCCCTAACTATCGTCCTCATCCTCGCCGCCGTCCTCATCATCTCCTGGCTCATCATCCCCGCACCCGCCACTCCCGCTGCCACCACCGTACTCAGGTTGTGACTCAAATTGATTAAGCATCTGAGAAAACTTGTCGTCACTCCTAAATAACCTCATGAACATGTTCACTTGTTTCGTGAGCTGCTTCTCCCTCTTTTTGAGCCTAGCGATATCGGTGGAGTGCGTGCTTTGAGATGGGGGAGGAATGACCGTGCCCTGTCCTGGCAAAACCCGTCCAACACCGGGAATGTGCCCCCGCTGCTTGCCCCCGCGAACAATGGCCATGATCTCATCCTCAGTGTAGGGCACACCCGTGGGGGTGTTGGAGCCTAGACCCTGTAGCCTCAGCATCTCATCCTATGTAGTCACAAAAACACAAGATAGTTAATATATTAGTCGGGTCAATATATTATTTCTCGACAAATCATTAAAGTGCGTGTTTTGGAACAAAACTTACATAAAGAGCTTTGTCCTCGGGGTTCAAGAATACGCCACCAACAGTATGTGTCAAGAAGAAGGTGTGGATCAGCGACGGGTACTCTCTAGTAGCTGAGGTCTCCATCTGCACATACACACGTATATAAGATGAAACAAATTAAAAACGACAAATCACAACACACCAAAGCGTTAATTATATATATATATATATATATATATATATACGTCGAGTACCCTACGATATTCAACACATTAAGCTTGGGTTGAAAATGTATTAGTTTACAACGACACATAGTTAGTTTAATTACAACTTACACAATAAAATAAACACTTGCACTGGAAGACTCACGTCCTTCCATTTCTCGATCAAAAATTAACAACCAGCCTTCTTACTTTGTTAATTTTCCTTGACTATGTAGTAGTACTTTGGGTTTTCTCAAATACTTGTGTATACGTTCCATCACCGCGGAATTTGAGTTATTACATCTTATTTCACATAAACTCTTCAATTGCCACAACAAGGCAATAAGTTTAGCTTAGGTTCAACTTCCTACACGGAGTGAAAGCTCTTCAAGAAGTTCAGCTTCCAACACGAAGCGAAAGCACATATCTGACTTGCACACCATGGAACAAATCATCATGTTAGTGCAACACGTACAATCCGAATTATATATCTGTATAACTTGATTACAGCAAGGCACTCGTAGCCAAATATATAGTAGACCACATTAAATACCCCCACCATTTGGCATCCACTACTCGCATAGAAATCACAACAGATCACCTTTACAACAAGCCTACTTGCTTGGTTGGTTCGGGTTTATTTTGGTTGAGTCAGAAGTTTTGGTCTCAACAAACACCCAAAACAAATACTAATGTTAATTCATAATCTAAAGTATCACATTCCTACATGAGTGAGTATTGCATTAAGCTTAATGAATCGTTTTATA
>BQNB010058510.1:0-37733 GCA_026074375.1 Tanacetum coccineum | reverse complement strand
AGGGATCGAGTCGAGCTTGCGACTCGGTAACCAAAAACAAGCCGCTTCGTGGGAGTTCACCCCATGCTTATCCTTTTTATTTTCTCTCTATTTTCTATTATCAAATATGTTGTGTTGAGAGAGGCTTATACTCTTTTCGATTTCTCGCTGTTTGCTATGATTTTTGCAGGATTCTTCCAACAATTTTTGAAGCCTCTCGTGTCCGGTGTTGTATCCCGTTCAACTCGAGTTTCTCATTCTTTGTTTGAAATTAGTTTGGGGAGATCCATATCCTTTCATCATTATCGATTCACGTTTATCTTTGCATACCTAATAAACGGCTTAGATTTTCGTAGAGACCCGACTTTAAACATTGAGGACAATGTTTCGTTTTAGTTTGGGGATGGAATCTATCGATTTTATGTTACTTGCTTATTGTTTTGTTCTCGCGTACCCGTTTCCCACAAAAATAGCAAAAATTTTAAATTTTTCAGTATTGTTATTTAGTTTTAAAAAAAATTAAGACAAAAATGTAGGTTTTCCGTTGGTAAGAATAAGAAGTAATTTTTGACCCGATCGAACGTGTAGAGTTCTAGCTTTCTCCCTTAACAATTAATGATGATAGTTTGTGCTAGTCTCATGTAGACTTTAAACATGCTAGACTTGAAATCATTAGTAAAAGAAGACTTGTGCTAATCTCAAGAAGATTTTAAATAGGCCAAGTTGGATTTTATATAGGCTAAGTATTTGCGAATTTCTTTTGCAAAGAATAAGAAAGGATAGTGTTGTTTACGAATTAGGATGCTAAACAAAGTTTATTTGGAAAACTTAAAGGCTTATAAGAATAACTTGTGATTTTTCTTTCCCGGAGTTCTTAAAATGACTAATTATACGTGTTCTCTTTAATTTCTACAAATTAGAGTTTTACTCTTAAAAGTCTAATCAACATATTCAGAGAAAAAGCTTTATCAATATCGTTGGTGAATAAGAATTTTAGTTCAAGTTTATACTTTGGTTTTCTAAAACGAAATTTTCTCTATTTGTCAAAAAAAATGAAGTTGGTGAATAAAAAGGATGCAAGTTATAAATCCTTAAGTGTTAATAATTAATATACAAACTCCATCGCAATAAAGTACATGGGCATTTGTCGGTTCGCTCCCGATGTGACATCGAAAGAAAGGATGGAGGATGTATATTTAGGGTTGGTATCGTAATAAGTACACGAGCTCTTGTCGGAGGCGAGGCCGATGTGTCGTCGAAAGAAAAGTGATACCGATTCCTAGCCCAATAATGTAAATAGTTATAAAAATAGGAAATAAATAGTAAAAGTTTCATTTTCTAAAACCAAGGTATTCTTCTTTTGAACTAAGGTTCGCAAAAGTCTACAAAGTTTTTTTCATCGGAAGTTCATGCGTTTCGGTTAGTATTCTTCGGATGGGGTGTCAAAAGCCTTAGCACTTACCCGATGACGGTGGGATTGCTAGAGAAGAAAGTCATTCATGGGACAAGTGAACCAACGATGTCTTAGCTAAGGAGGTTTTTGTTTGCTTTGAGATGTGATCTTGCTAAGTGATTAACATATTTGCCCAAAAGGCCCATGTGTAAAGCTTGGTCGGATTTCATCTATCTAAATATGTGGATTTAATGGTTTAAATTAATTTGAACACACACACCTAAATATATGATTTATGTCGGGAAGAGGAATTCACAAGTTGTAATTATAAGTAGTCTTAGCATCTTAGTTCGTAATTAGCAGTGATCTTATTTTTAAGCTTAGCATGGGAAAAGTGAAAAATCGGGGATGATGAAGTTATCTTTTAGACACTTAATTGTGCTTTTTGTTCTATGATCCTAAAAGTTACCAATGAGGTAATGAAAACAATACATTATGTCAACACAAATAAGTTGTAGTTAGGTAGTTAATTATCAAGAAAAATCATAAAAAGAGAAGTCGGGTGTTTTATAACTTGTGATCTCTTATCTCTCTCAACAAAAATCTTTGCTACTTTTCAAAGGTTTAAGTTTGGGAAAGGTTCGAGGTATTTGGTTATAAGGCATGTGATATTGCGTGAGGACACACAATTATTTAGTTTGGGGAATTTTGATAAGTGTAGAATACACATATCCGTTTGTACTTAAAATAACCCAATTAAACCCAAAACAAACCAAAAATAGCAAAAATATGCTTGAATTTCTGTGTGTATTTTGTGGTGATGGTAAGGATTTATCTAAAAACAGTCTAAAACGAGGAAAGCGCGGCACACAGAGAATCAGAAGTGTACAATGCGAAGCTAGAAAGCCATAATGACCAATCAAAAGACCACATAAACATTTAGCCCATTTCCCTTTTCATTAACCACAAGGGCCAGTTTGGCAATTACTGAAACTAGTTTATAACTAGAAAAAGAGGAAACAAAGACAAGGACCATTTGTGTCATAAGGCCAAAGTTTAAACTGATTTACCCCAATTCAGTTATAAAAAGGGCGGGTAAATCCAAACACTATTCACCCATCGTCCTCATTTACCCATGAGTCAAATCAAAGGGCATTCCACAATTGAAGGTTCCAATTGGAGTAATTCAAGGGTTCTAGTACAAGATGGCAGGGTGGTCATTTCATATCAAAAGCTCTGATTGGTCCAACCCACTTGAGGAATGCTACGTTGGATGTGAGGAAGCACAAGAGGAATGAGTATTTACACTAGATTCTCTCACAAAACAAGCACAAGCTGTCACATCAAGGAATGACAGCTTGGCAATCCTTGAGTGTCCACACTTGATCCAACGACTTACAATAGCTCCTCCAATGATTGGTAAATGAATGGCAAAGATTGAAGGATTGGAGAGCAAGGCAAGAGGGCTAGATCGAGAGAATTCTTCCATAGCTAGCTATATATTAGGAGCCTCTTCCTACTCACACACGGAGATATCTAGGTTTTTAGTAGTTTTTAGTCTAGCTTAATTTCGTATTTTTCTTAAATGTAATTTTCCTTAAAATATTTTGTAATCTCCTTTTTAAGTAATCTAATCAGTAATTTTCATTAATGAAATTTAGTTTAAGTCATTTATAAGCTCTCTTTTCTTTTTATGCAAAAGCTCTCTTAATAAGCCAAATTGTCTCAATAAGCTAATAAGCTCATTTTAAGCTCTTTCAGTCTATAAGCTGAAATATAGCTTATTTTAATTCAGTATTAATATTACCTAAACCTTAAAACAATTTAACTTACATTTATCATGGATCTAATTGGAAATGAGCTTTTTGGAAAGGGATCTTAACTTGGAAGAGATCCCATGGACTTTTACCCTAGCTTATTTAATAAGCTAGGGAGCTTGTAGCTGCCTTTATTGGTCCCTTTTGTTTAGCTAAAGGTTCAAGTAAGTTTCTCTTTTCATTTTTCTCTAATTTCAGTTTAAATTGATTAGTTATAGTTTATATGCTAAATATTGTTTATTTGCTTAATCCCTTTGCTTATCTTTGCTTATTTAAGTTTTATATAGCTTAATGCACACGTATAGTTGTTTATTGGTTTTTAGCTTTCTTGTTTAACAATCTAGATTTACATATATTGTCTTAACAACCTTAAAAAACAAATAAAAAATGGTAGTTAGGAATAGCTTTAAATCTTAGATAATATCTATTCAGTTTTTGGTTCATGTTTGTTTGGGTTGATTTAAAGCTAGTTTTTATCGGTAAATCACTACTTGTTAATTAGATTTTGCAATATTAAGCTTTAACCCTAATACTGTCAAAATTGATAAAGGGTGGTTTGGTTTTAAGCTGTTTTGACTTCAAAAGTCAAAGTGAGTGTTCAAATTTGTCTTGAGGCATTTGAGTTTTGATTTAAGAATATTTGTTAATCAGTTTTTATAAGTTAGATTTCAAAATACCAAAAGTTATGGCTTATTATAGGTGATCCTGCACCAGGGTACATTTTATCTAAATTTCACTTGTGAAATTTATGATCCAAAGCCCTTAAGGCTTGGATTTTGTTTGCATTGTGTTTATACACATAATTTGAGTATGTTTAAGGTAGTGGGAGTCACTAGGTTAACCTGCATATTGGTCTTCGTGTTTTGCAAACTACATTAGCAGTACTAAGTTAGATAGTACTGCTGAACTTTAGGCTTATAATTGATTTAGTTATCATAGGATTTAGGATATTAATTTTCTAGTAACTAGTAGTCTAGGTGTAGCTTAATCTAAATTAGCATCTATCGCCGCTCGCACTCATTTGCTAGATCTATTTCATAGCTTTCAAACGCCTTCTTTTTGGTTTACACCAGGCAGTACTTAACAACAAGTTAGTAATGCTGTCACAGGGGGGGGGGTTTTTAGTACCTGCTCCTCTTTAGATTAGTCTTTAAGTTAAGTAAAAGTAGGTTTTTAGGTTCTAAATCAAGTAGGGTTTAAGTCTAGGTTTAGCGTATTATAGAGTTTAAGATTTAATTTGCAATTTTTCTCAGCTTATTTACTTAGCATTAAGTTTTGCTGTCACAAAGTCAATAAAATTCATAAATAGCCATAAAAAACAGTTAGCAATAGAAATTAGCTTTTAAATTTTAGATTCTAGCTTGAAGTAGAAGGTTTTATTGCTTAAATTAGTTGCTTATAAGTTGTTAGTTAAGTTTACAAATATTCAATTGCTGTCTTTGCTTTTTGAGCATTTGAGCTTATTTTGGTTTTGAGCTAATTTCTTAGTTTCCTGAGTATGCTACTTTCATCATCATTTTCAGTGGTTCTCTAGTGTGTTAAGCTCAAATCTCTTTTCATCAATAGATTAAGCACATCTTAAGCTTTCTAAATCACTTTTCCTTTTTCAAAATGAACTTAATTTGAGCTTCTCGTAAGTCAAAAAGCACTAGTGAGCTTAACTCACTAGTTTCTGTAAACAGCTTATTGATAAGCTGTTTATGAGCTTATCTTTGGATTTCAGCATCTATTGCTTTTATTAAAGTTACTTCCATCAGCTTATTCTACAACTTTTCTCTTTTAAGTTTTCCCTAAAAAGCACTTTTTAGTTCGTCTTATCTTTAAGCTTTAGTAAGGACTTAGGTTATTATTGGGCTGGACTCTCAGGGTAGGTAGTGTAACTTTTCAATTTCAGTCGTTTTTCTGTTAGTCCTTTCGTTAATTAGTTAGTTTCCAGTTAGTACTTTGGGTCTTTGCACCATTAGTCCTTAGTTCAGTATTTTAATCAGTGTATTAGGGTGTAAATTAGTCAATTTTGGTTTTAGATTTTAATTAGTTTAATTAAGATTTATTATAAAGATAAAAATTAGGGCTTTTAATTTTTATTAATTTCTGCAAATTTTCTTTATTTAGTGTAATTTTTATAAAATTTTTAGGACTTAATTTTTAATAGTCTTATTATTTTTATAGTTTTTAAGTAGTTTAAATTTTAGAAAAATCATATCTTTTAATTTAAAAAGCCAAAAATAGTTTTTTTTCTCGAAATTTTCTTTTATCCTATCTTAGGTTTAGAATTTTAGTTTACATTTTTAGGAGTTAATTTTAGTTTATTTACATATTAGACGCGTTTTTTATTTTACCCTTAATTTGTTTAATTGTTTAATTGCTTTTTATTTAGTAGATACTAGATTATAAAAAAAATATCTTTGCTTTATTCAAACAAGGATCCAAGCTTAAATGAGGTTTTTTAATTGCCAACTAGTCGTTGGGGGAAGCGGGAAGGAAACGACCCGGGTGATCATTACTTGCCCGGTTTTTATATACATATTATATATCTATGTATATTTTCGAGAGTGAATTTTATCAAGGGTAACTTGGTTAATTTTCTGAATTACTCTTTTAATGTATTTATATTTTATATATATTTCTTAGTGTGTTAAAACTTCACATACATTTATCAAGGTTTTCAAGCTTCAAAATAATCTTGCTCCAAATTTCTCAAAACAAGGATTTCAAAAACCAACCTTTTCAAGTGCCTAATAATCAAAGTTCAACCAGAGATTTCTCAAATGATTTTTCAAATTACAGAGGAATAATGATCAGTGTTGAGAAACATGGCAAAGTCAAATCAGCTCGTTGACGGAGGACCTTAAGAATAAAATTCAAAAAAACACGGATTAAAATCTCAACAAGCGTATGATGAATCAACAAAACCACTTTATCAAATTAATTTGCTAAAACATGATTTATGGATGTTTCAAAACCAAGCCTTAATTCGGGTACTTCTTTCGAGTAATTACCATTCCAAAAACCAAAGGGTGAGATGGAAAGCGATCCTATTCAGAAGTGGTGTTGCTAGAGGGACCCTTCGATTCCTACTAATCCTTCTCCTAAAAAGGTAGTAGAAACGAGAAAACCGAGGAGACAACGGAAAAATACAAGAGCAAACAAATTTCAAGGAAGTTACGTTCAAATCCCACCTTCCGGTTATCCCTTTTCTATTCCGGAAACCGATGTTCCGAAGAGTTGGTTGCCTGAAAACCACTCCCAATTCCGGAATTATGATGTCGTTTCCGAAGAGTTTACAACTAAGCAAAATATTCCATTCCTTAATGGAAGTGATGATCAAAAGTCCCGTGACCAAAGCTTCGATTCAAATGAGAAGTCTTACAAATCTTTCAAGATTTGCGCTTTGATTAGTTTCACGAGGAATGCTATACTTTTGATGCCAAGATTTGCCATCCTACGATTAAAAAGAGTTTACTCACATCATGATAAGGAAAAATAGTTGCTTGAGTTGGCTAATGATACCGTTTTGAACGGAGAATTCGCACTCGGATATGTTCAATACATACCCTTAAAGGCTTCCCGAAAAAAAAAAAGCTTGGAGATCCGGCAAGTTTTTATTCCATGTAATTTTCCCAGGAATGGTATGTATGTCACGCCTCTTGGCTTATTGGCGCAAAAGCATTAAATCTTTTGCCCCTTTCTATTTGAAAGAAAAAAAACTTTCTTTACTGGTATTACCCAACTCGGTTGACTTTTAGAGTTGGCAGATCCGATTCGATTACTTATTCCTAAAGGACTCGCCGAGATATCTTTGTTCAAGTTGGAATTTCCATTTTCCTACTCAACTTTGTTGTTGAGATTTCGATGCGATCCTCGAAGTTACTTCTCATACTTGGGAGATCATTTTTAAGGACCAGCCGTGCTTTAATCGATGTATATGAAGGAAAGCTTGTTTTAAGAGACGGAAATGAACAAATAACTTTTCATGTCGATGGCACGTCAAAACATCCTCAAAAGCATATAAATGAGTCAATTAAAATGGTTAATAACTCATGCAAAGATAGTTTTAAAAGGTTTACCGACGAACCTGCTCTAGTTTGCTCACCATCACCGGAAGATGCCAATGATGAAAAGAAAAAGCAGGAAGTGAAGAATCTCGCAGAGCCGACGGCTAAACGCCAAACTCGTATCACACCTTGTTTGAAGAATTTTAAAGAAATTTACAAGGAGAGCATTTTTCATTCAAACAAAACACCTTAAGTTTCTTCAGTTTTTGCAATCACATCTACCTTATCGTCTATTGAGCCCAAGGATTCTCTCATAATGGGGAATGAGGAACTTAGCATTATTCCTGAAAAGGAATCGGACGAATTCATAAAGTCCAGTGTTGAGGACCTTATTCCAATCCCAAGAAAATCTGAGGATACATCCAGGAGTGATAGTAAGAACATTTTACCTTCGTGTAATAATTTCTCTTCCATTAACGTTCCACGTGATGATTCTGTGACTTTCTCTAACCCTCTTTTCAAATTTGATGTCAACTCTAGTGACATAAACCCTCTTTTTGATGAAATGTTAGAGGATATCGAGTGCAAGGATTCCAACCTTGATGAGTCCACTTTCCTAGTCACACCTCTTTCTGATTCTAATAAAGATGAGTGTCTTACTCCAGGAAACGACATTGAGATTTTACTCCACCATGATCCGTCTATTCCTTTGAAAAGCGTTGCTTCTATTCTCGAGGGATTCATCAATGATCAACCTTTCAAAGAGAATGATGATTTATTTGATTTGGAATGTAAAACGAATTATTGGAAAAGAATTTTGTACGATGCTCCAATTGATGAGGCTGAATGTTTTGATCCAGGAGGCGAAAATGATGAGATTGATGCTTTTCTAGCTATCGAAGTTCCTACGTACATTAAGGAAGGTTATTATGACTCAGAAGGAGACGTATTATATCTTGAGAGTTTGCTTAGTGATAATACTACCCATAATATTTCTCCCGAAGTGTTTTTCGATCATGAACCACAACAACTAAGGAATGAACCAAAGAATGAACCTTTGATAACTTTTTCTCCCAAGAGTGATCTTCTCCACCATGAGTTTATCGGTGAACTTATCACGATTCCTCCAGGAGTTGTTAAAGAGCACGAGGATTATATCAATCGAATGTCGTTGCTATGCGGTAATTCATCTTCCCGGTCACCAGAAAATTTTCATACAATCATCGAGTCTCTTCCCACATCTACTACTCTCATTGAGGATAGTGACTCCAATAGGGAAGAGATCGATATATTTTCCGGACCAGATGATTCGATACCACCGGGTATTGAAAGTGATTTTGACTCGGAAGAGGATATTATTGACAACTTGCTTAACGATGATCCCATTCATGAACGTTTAACCTTGACATGGAACCCAATGTGCTCGTGATAAGCAATGTTAATGAAGATGAATGTTTTGACCCAAGGGGAGTTGAGATTAATGTTGAAGTTGACGATTCCTTTACATTTGTTACTCGAACTTTTCTCCCATTAGTCACTTACCCTGTGGATTCTCCTTTTCTTTACTCCTTCGGGAGTGAAGACACCATTTTTGACCCTGGCATCTCCACTTAGAGCCGGTGGCATCTTATCGGGATGGAACTTTCATGTACTTAAATGTTTATCCAAACATTAATGAAAGCTCGATTGAGATTTTTCTCTTCCATACACTCTCTCCAAGGACGAATGAATTCGGGGATCGAGTCAAGCTATGTGACTCGGTTACCAAAAACAAAGCGCTTCGTGGGAGGCACCCCATGCTTATCCATTTTCTATTTTCTTTCTTATTTCTTATTGTGATGTGAGAAGGCTTGTACTCTTCCGATTCTTGTTGTGTTTGTACTTAATTGTAATTATACTATACTATATTAATACACAAAAGTATATGAAATAAATTCCCAAGTTTCCCTTGAAAATATTTCACACACTAATATATAATAATACGATACGTATGTTTTCCGATAAGTACTTTACCGAGTCGTTTCCCCAATGATTTATGAAATTGAAACCACGTTCTTGTTTGGACAATGATTTGAATAAAAAGAAAGATTAATTTGATTACCTATAGCTACTAATTAAAAGCAACAATTAAAGTAAACAAACAAAATCAATTAATGCACTAAAACAAATAACTGGAACAAATAAAACGCGACAAATAAGCAACTATACTAAATTTAACTCCTAAAAATGCAAATAAAATTTCTAAACCTACATTAAGATAAAAGAAAATTTTAGAAAAAGGAAAATTATTTTTTTTTGATTATTTTTGAATTTATTATGAATTTAAAACTAATTAAATCTATTTAAATCCTAGAAAATAGCAAATTAGTCCCTAAAGATTCTAAAAATGATTTTTAAACTTAGAAAAGTCTGAATTACTATAAAAACTCAGAAAACTATTTTTAACTACTTTTTATAATAAAATCCTATTTTTAAAACTAAATTTAAAAGCTTAAAAATTAAAATTTAAAATTTAAAAAGGGTAAAAATGATTTTTCTGGATGTAAAA
This sequence comes from Tanacetum coccineum, assembly GCA_026074375.1. Classification (NCBI taxonomy): domain Eukaryota; kingdom Viridiplantae; phylum Streptophyta; class Magnoliopsida; order Asterales; family Asteraceae; genus Tanacetum; species Tanacetum coccineum. Next base: position 28,001 of record BQNB010058510.1, on the reverse strand, counting down.
CTAGAAGTAATTAATCTAATACTAAAAACTTTTTTTTTATTTTTAAAAGTTATTTTTGTATTTTTTATTGATTTTCGAAAATTTGAACCTAAGAAAAATGATTAAAAATAAACTAATACCAAGAAAAATATGGAAAAATCACAAAAACTCCTAATCAAAACAAAGAACAAGGTAAAAATGAGAACAATCACCTAGCTAAACTTAGAAGCTCTAAATAAGAAGAAATAAGCTACGGCTTATATTACCAAAATAAAAAGAAAACGTGTATAACAATAAAATGACAAGAGAATGTGACAGATGAGCTAATGAAGCAAATCGGTAAGGTGTGTGGTGTGTGAAGGCAAGGTCGTGGGTTCGAGTCCCAGCCTTGCTTTTTTTGCATTTTTTTATTTTTGAAAACTTGAAAAGCAATTTTATAGACAAGCTGAAAATAAGTATTTTTAATGAAAGCAACTTATTATAAAAGTTCCTAAATAAGCTAGAAAATAACTAAAAATCTAACAAATACTACTTAGCTATGTTTTTGGAATTTTACTTAAACTAAAAAGCTTAAAAATCAAAATGAGCTAACTAGATTACTAAATAAGCTAACACTAACCTAATGAGCTTAAATAAAAAGAAATAAACACACAAACACAAGCCAAAGGCTGAAAAAGCACAATAAGTACTTATGCACACTCTACAACCAAATAGACCTTAAGGGCCATTTTGAGCTTAATTTTGAGTAATCAAATAAGCACTTTGAAACTTGAGACTTAACTTTTCTTAAAGTCCGACTAAAATGCTCTATAAAAATGCTTTTTTGAAAAGACTTTGATCAACTTGAGCTTATTGAAAAGGCTCAACAAAACAGACAATCACTTAACAATCTACTTTTCAAAAATTAAATGCAAACATGTAAACTATGATCTCTAAGCTACTTAAAAAATTGAAAATTAAAAGCTATATCCTATTTTACCCTACTAAAACTTAAGCTCAAAAATGACAGTAAGTCCATTAAAACTGTTAATGCAGTTGACAAGTTTTTGAACCCAAACTTTAATTCTAATGATGCAGACCTATAGAACTCATTTTAACACTCTTAAATCACAAGTCTATATGCAAATTAAGAGAATGTAAAAGCTAAAACTGATCTAAGCTTGAAATGATTATTCTACTTCCTTAATTCTAACAGATTCTTAAAAATAACTAGCTATCTTATATTAAAACTGAATTAGACCAACTAAGTCTCTAAATCCTACAATGATAAACTTATTTGATAGATTTAAATCAAAAATCTAGGATTAAAGGGACTCAAGCAGTACTAACTTGAGGTTAGTACTGCTGATCCAAACACTCCCTTATTTCTTAGCAAATCCATTTAAGCTTATGAAATTGCAAACTAATGATGACAACTTTAAGACCAGATATATAACAGCTTAATACCAACCTAATGAGCAATCCTAAGCAGAAAATAAGCCAATTTAATAAGCTATAAGCTAAACTATTATTTTTGTTTTTTTAGTGGTTTTTAAGACAGATTATGAAACTATAATACTAACCTAATGACTAAGCTTGAGAAACAATTATCTATTATAATAAGCATTTATAAACTAATTAAAACAGCTAATAAGTAACTAAATAAAGCAATCTAAGCAATTTAATAAGCAAGGATAGGAATTTAAGCTAATAAATAAGAGAATATAAAAAGAATAGGAAATGAAACATGATAAACCTGGTAAACCTCAGCCCTAATAACAAACCTGTAAGATGCACTCAACTAGAGCTATATTGTGTATGTTCTACAGCTTGGCTTATTATTTAATAAAGACAGTAATTGTCTCCATGAAATATTCCTTTCTCAAGTTTCAATAAATCCAAAATAGAGCCTCCAGAAGAATACCAAATAAGCAAAATGGTTATCTTATAGCGATTTTAAGGTTTTGATTTAGAAATTAAGGCTTATTAGATTACGAGCTAAATTAACAAAGCTTTTAGACTTGGTAAGAGCTCTATGAAGCTTGTTGTGAGCTTAAGATAACGGTTTCATACATTTGAGCTCTTTCTATAAAAATCCTTTACAAGTGAAGTGTAAAGAGTTATATGAAAAACGGCGAAAAAGGGTGATCGTATAAATTTAAATGATGACTAAAAATAATTTACAATGCTTATGAAATCAGTTTACAAAGAGCCTTTTCTTTAATAAGGGAAAAAAAAAATAATTTTAGCTAAATAACGAAATATAACTATTTTTTTTGTATGAAAAACTTTACTGGTAATAGACTTTCTCTTTTTGAGGTGGGTGAGTGAAGGAGGCTATTTTATAGCTACGGATCGTAGTGACCTTCTTCGGTCCGTTGGTCTTGATCACTGCACACGCTACGTCCAGTCTTGTCCGTACATTCCTTCTATTGATTGGAGAACTTCTACTTGAGCCGTTCTTAGATCTCAATTCAAGGCACACCGATATGCTAAGTGGGGCAATCCGTAATATGTGACTCGGATGTGTGCTTCTTTTTCCATGTCTCATCCGTGTAATTCTTTCTTAGGTCTCCACCTATTTAAAAGTGCCTTGGTAGACTATATAAAACTCTTGCCCCAGGTTGTACCTTTCATCACTGATATTAGCTTGCTCGTAGTTAATTTTTCACTTGCCATTTGATTTTGACATTGGCAGGGGTAAAAGAGACAGATGGTGAATTAGTTATATACAGACAGTCACAGCGTTATTTTCTTTATCTTTTATTAAAAGGCATTTTTTCTTTGGACCCGGGTTATTATCTTTCGCGATCTTTAATCCATGACGATTTGGCTTGGGTATGTGTTTGGGATCGGCTTGAAATTGGTATAAGGAAGTTAACGGGTATGTTAATCTCTTTAGTTTATAAGAGGAAACACGTTAGGGTTTAGGGGTGATTTTGTGATGATGAGGATATAAATATGGGGGATGGCTTTAGGTAATTTTTTGAAGACTTGTTGTCTATTCTGTAGTTGAATCTTTGTTTTGAACTGAGCGTTGTATTGAGTTGGGATCTCTTTTGATAGCATTTACTCCCCGCTCTTTTGTGGGCTCTCCTTTACGTTCTCGTGTCCGTGTTTGTAAACTGGTTTATTTTTTGTCAGTTTTCTTGGAACTTTTGCAATATCACGTACCTTCACATTCACAAAGACAAAAACAAGCTATATATTCAAGCATTTTTAGCACCATTTTTGTGCTGTTTTAGGCGCCTATTTTTGATATATATTTTTTTATATACGGAAATGTGTTTTTCAACCACATATCGGAGGGACTTCGTGATTGTTTGTTAGAAAAGTGTTAAGAGAACTTTTAGGTCCAATAAATTTTCTGAAAGACTCGAGATCAGTTGTTCGGTGTTTTCGTCCCGGTCCACTTCGAGCTTCCTAGCCTGATTGCACACACCATTATTTGTGGGGAAATCCGATATCCTAAAGATTTATTATCGATCCTAACATTTACACTCTTTTAGCACCCTTAAGATAAAACGTGCTTAGAGATCTTATCGTGAGATACATTGATTCAGGCGTTCGAGTTATGCATTCGACCTCTATTTCTGTGTTTAGGTATAGGGTTTTTATTTTTACAGTCATAGGCTAGGGATCAAATTGAGGAACAATGTTTAATTTTAGTACGGGGTTAATATATCATTCGATATGATCTTTCTAATTATGCCCGGTTGTTCTCACGTACTCGTTTTCTCCCAATAAATATTTCATAAAATATGAAAAATTTTAACAAATTTTCAAAATTTAAAAATAAGTATTTTCTGTCTAAATTCTTGACTTTCTTGCCTGGTAGACAGTATTGCAGTAAATACATAATTTGACCCCCGATATTCGATCGAGCTAGGCGAGCGTGGCTGAGATCCTAGATTGTTCCTTAACTATAGGGAATAAGCGAGTCAGCAAACATTCGGCGAACACAAAGAAGAACGAAAAAATGATAATGTTAGGTATGTGTGGGATGCTCTAACAGGGATTAGTTGAAGAATCTTAAGAGGTCAATTGTGGCGATTTTTCTCCTTTAGGCTCTTATCCCGGATGTATAATCATCGTAGCTGTTTTTCGGAGACTAACATTAATTCAATCAAAAGTTTTATGTAATATATAGCATAAAAAATTTAGTCATTAGTTCAAATTTTACATTGATTTTCAAAAAGAAGTCTTTTTCTTTATACTATTAATATACTTTTTGTAAAAAAAAAACACAAAACAATAATATAATAAAAGTTGTTAGGCTGATAAGAAGGTTTAGATCTAACTCTTGCGTCACAAACCGAATTGTGGTAGTCTTCTAAAGAAATCCCATAGTAAGAATAAAAATCCTGAGACTGATAAAGTTTGCAGGCATCTTGGCCGGCTCACAAACCGATGTTGCATGTGACTTCTAATAGGTTCGAGGGTTACAATTGCTAAGTATTCTAAAATATTAAGTTTAAATTTAATACAATAGATTTTTTTATTGTGTAAATTCAAATATGCTTTTGAAACACTTTTGAATATTCTATTTTACTAGCTAATGTTGTAAACGGGAACACCTGAGAAGTTTTGAAACCTTAAGGTCCTGTGGTCCCGATACTAGTTATGTGGGGTGTCAAAAGCATGGTCACTTAACGCAAGTTGGGCATTGATGCCGAAAGACGAAAGTCGCTCACATGGGATGATCTCGCCTCCTCAAACTCATTATTCTCGGGTGGTGTGGATAAATACTTCCCCGCTGATCAAAAGATCCATAGAGTTTTGGCCCCCAAAACGTTGATCCATGACGGTTGAAATACGTTGATCCATGGTTGAAATTCAAAATAGCACATTCACTTAAGATATAATAAATGTCGGGAGTAAAAAGTTCACAAGTCACAAATATGAGTAGTGTTAGCATTTTTACTGATATTTAGCTGTGATTTCGTTTTAAGCTTGGTTTGGAGTAAGTGAAAAGTCGGAGACGATGAATTTATCCTTTTTGGGGCATTCTCGGATCGAAATGCATCTTGTTCTATGATCCCTAACAGTTATGGAAATAACGAAAGTCAAAATATTCTAAGTTTATAAAAAAATATATAAAAAAATATTAAAAATGGGAAAGCGGGTGTTTTATAACTTGTAATTTCTTAATTCTCCCCATAAATAACTTTGCTACTTCTTAAAGGATTAGTTTGGGGAGGTTTTAAGGTATTTGGTTATAGAGCATATAATATTGCGTGAGGACACGCAATCGTTTAGTTTGGGGAATTTTGATATGTGTGAAAACACATATCCTTTTTATATCAAAAATGTCCCTTAAAAGACAGAATTGTGCTTTAAATGCTTGTATATTGCTTGTTTTGTCTTTGTGATCGTGTAGGTACGGATAAAGCAAAAATCACAAGAGAAATGGTCAAAGCCGGACAAACACGAACACGGGAAAAGGAAGAGCACACAAGAGCCGGGAGAATGCTATCAAAGGTCAACCAAAGTCAACCCTTGGTCAATATTAGTCAACCACAAGAAGACAAAATTCCCAAAACAGCCCTTGAATTAAACCAAATTGCAAAAATGGTCCCCTAAACCCTAACGGTGTTAACTCTTTAATATATAAAGAGTTAACACCCGTTAACCCTTATAACAACACCAAATAAACCGGCCCAACACCCTTTTGTTATTAACCTGGCCCAAGTCAAAACCTAACACCCCCGAGTCAAACTCCCATCCCAACAGTTAAAAAAGGGCGCGAACCCATGTTACTATTCATCGTCGTTCTCATCAATTTACCCAAGTCAAAATCATAAGGTAAATTGAAATTAAGGACGTGGCTCTATGATTCAAGTACCAAGGTACAAGGTGGCAGAGTTATACGTCATTGTGAGCTCTCATTAGCTAAAACTCACAAGGAGTGACACGCGGGCAATGAAGGAAACACACTAATCATTGGGATTTTACACTAAAACATGTACAAAAGAAGTACAAGAGGTTCAAATCGCAATCCGTGTGCTCCAAAGTTGATCCAACGGTGATAACAAGAGAGCTAATGATTAGAGATAAAGGAAGGGACATGATCAAAGGGAGCGTATACCTGATTCAGGGGCCTAGAAGCTTCTCCCAGACAGTATAAATACAAGCAAGGACTCACTCTCAGGGGGCATCTAGGAGTAGTTTATAGACTAGCTTATTAAATTTAGCTTTTGTAATTTTCATTTAAACTGTTTTTAGCTTATTATTAACTAAATGTAATTTTAATTTTCAGTAATGTAATCAGTTGTTTTCATTAATAGAATTCAAGTTTCTTATTATGCTCTTAATTTTCTCAAGTTCACTTTTTTACAAATACTTTGTTTAATAAGCTGATGCTACTCAAAAGCTCATCACAAGCTCTTATAAGCTCTTTGAGTCTCTAAGCTCATATTGAGCTCAAATAAGCTATCTAATCTACTTAAATCAATAAAAACAGTTACAACCTATGCTTAATTTGGATCTGAGTTGCTTGGATGATAAGCTTACCAAGGAAGAGCTTATAGGACTTAACTAGCTTGTTATCTAGACAAGCTAGAGCTTGTAGAGTAGCTCTTTGAGCATTGATAAGCCTTTGTTTAGCTAAGGCCTTTGTAAGTTTTCCTTATCCTTTCTGTCTTTAAATTCCTAGTCTAGATTTGCTTATTCTGCTTATCTTCTAGCTTATTTGTGCTTAATTTTATCTCATTGTGCTTATTGATCATGTTTTATCATTTGTTTTTAGCTTTGGTAGAGTAGATCTTAAATTTCTGCATTTTGTCTTTAAAATCATTAAAAATCAAAAATAAGTAGCATAGATTATATCTTTAGATTCTGGCTTAATTAATTGTTATTAAAAGTTCATATTAGTTGTTATAAGTTGTGCATTATCTGGTCTTAAATTTTTATCAAGTAGATTTTAATTTCTCAAGCTTTAATGGATTTTTATATAGCTAAAGGGGTGTTTGGCATAACAGTTTAAGCCAAGGTAAAACTGTTTGTGGCCATTTGGTTTGTCTTATCTGTTTTTTTTACTTAATCCAAGTTTGTTAGGATAGTTTTAATAAGTTAGATTAGTTTTAAATTAGTTTTCACAAGTTAGATTTCTAATAAGCTCAAATCAGTTAAGGGTCTTTGTGATTTTAAGCTTAAATCCAATCCAGTAAGTGATAATGCTTAATCTGTTCTTAGTTGGTATTTTTAAGAGTATATTAACAAGTTACTAGGTCTGCACTTAAATGGTTTAAAATTTTGGTCATATACTTGCATACTGCACCAGGGTAGACAAAAGGAAAAAGTGTTGTTTTCATGATCAATAATCAGAGGGTAGATCTAGTAGTTAGGATTAGATTTTTGTGTTTACATATAGGTTTAGGCTCATAGTTTAAAGATTTCAATTTGCTTTTTAAAGTTAAGTCCAATAGCTTATCTGTTTTAGCCTTTAAAATCAGCAATTTGTCTTTTTCATTTCAAAAACCAAATTCAGCAAATGCTGTCTTTTCTGTCTGTTTTCATCAAAGCTTTTTTCTATAAGCTCTTGTTTGCAAAAGTTCTTTCAAAAAGCATTTTCTAGTAGTCTAAGAGTCAAGCTTTTAGAAAATCCATATTTCATTTCATAAAAAGTTTGTTTGTGTGCTCAAAATAAGCATCAAGTTAGCTGCTAAGGTCTGTTTGGTCCTTAAAGGTTATCAAGTGCTTAGTGAGATTTCTAGCTTATTGATTTAATCTTAGTGCTTATTCTGTTATTCTGGCTCATTAGGATATGACTAGGGTAAAGTAGCTTATTGATTAGCTTCTTCATTTTTGCTTTTCAAAATTTCAAAAACTAAGGCCTGGGACTCGAACCCACCACCTTGGCTTCACACACCCATAGCCTTAACCATTGTGCTTCATTAGCTCATCCATTAGGATACCATTTCATTTCCTCTTTATACACTTTTTCATTTCCTTTTCTTTTATTAAGCCGTAGCATAGTTAAGCTTTTTCTCAACTTATTAGATAAGCTGGGAGCTTGTTGTTATTTTTCCCTTGTTCCTTGTTACTTTTAGGACTTTTTGTGATTTTTCTGAATTTTTCTCATTTTTCCTTTAGGTTTTATAATTTTTCGTAGTTAAAATTTTTAGAAAACCAATAAAAAATAGAAAAATAATTCTTAAAAATACAAAAAAATAGTTTTTAGTTTTAGAATAAATTCTTTTAGGTTTATAAGCATTAAAATCATTTTTACCCTTTTTAGATTTTAATTTCCATTTTTAACCTTTTAAATTAGTTTTATAAAATAGATTTTTATTATAAAAAGTAGTTAAAAATAGTTTTCGGAGTTTTTATAATATTTTAGACTTTTCTAAGTTAGAAAATCATTTTTTAGAATTTTTAGGTGTTAATTTGCTATTTTATAGGATTTTAAATAGATTAAATTCATTTTTAATTCATAAAAAATTATTAAAAAGTAAAAAAAATATAATTCCTTTTTAGAAAATTTTATTTTGTCATTTTTAAGATTTACATTTAAAAATTTCATTTTTAGGATTAATTTTGCCTTAGTTGATAATTTAGACGCGTTTTTAGGATTTCCCGTTTGCATTTTTAGTAAAAATTTAGTTGATTTAATTGTGTTTGGTGTTATTTGCTTTATTTTTCTTGTAGAAATAGATAATCAAATCAATCTTCGTTACCATTCAAATCATTGTCCGAACAACAAACGTGGTCTTAATTTCATAAATCGTTGGGGAATAACGACCCGGTAATCACTTACCGGTAAATATACGTATTATTATATAATTGTGAGAATCTTCCTTACGACCTTTGTCCTCAAAGGTAGTTTGGTAATTTCATATCATATTATATTTTATAATTACGTGTGTAGATTTGCAATCAATCAACTAAGTCTTAAATTGCAAATAAGTTCATAAAGTTTTAAACACATGACATCTAAAGCTTGTGTAGTTAAAATCCATTAACTCCCCTTAAATTATGATCCGTCATTATTAAAAACTTTATCCGTTAATTCCGTGACTTATTTTGAAAGACCGTTTTAAAAGATTATTTGATGACGATTTCTCCCCCTCAAATAATGACCCGTTTTTTATTTAAAGAGTTGTTGTCATTGTTTGAGTGGTCGAATTATCTTTGAAAAATCTTTTTGTGATTACTGAAAACATTAATTCATTGTGAAGATAACTTTTTACCAAAAAATAAGATTTCTCTTATTTTAACACATAAACGCACTGACACGTACACTTATGAAATATAGGAAGCACGGGTTCACCATAAAAGTAAAAATTTTTAAGAGCTACCGTGAAGTAAATTTGATTATTTGGTTTTAAGTTGTTTTCTCGTTATCCGTTAAAATAGATTGTTAATAAAAATAAAAAAAATTATTATAAATTTTCTTTTTTTATTTTGTGCATGCGCACTCGTTCTTAAACCCGTAATCGTAACCGTCATCAACAAGCCCCACCGGCTGTTGTAGAACCATTTAATTTAGAAGAACCTTTTGATAATCCTCCCCTAGTTCTAATGGCCGATAACCGGACTATGGCGGAATTGCTCCAAGCACCCACCGAGGGGTACGAGGATGCAATCGTAATTCCCGAAATCAATGCAAATTTTGAGTTAAAGTCATAGGTTTGATCAAACTTGTTCAAAACAAGCCGTTTTGTTCAGACAAGATAAAGATGCTCCACATGCTCACGAGTGCGATATTTACAACAAGATCACCTCACATGAGATTCCCGACTCGCCGAGACAACGTCATTAAGCTTAGCTTTTGTCCATTTTCCTCTCGCAGTGTTCAGCCGGATCTTGAGCTAGAGAAAGACCTCCTCGATCAGTTTTGTGACAAGGGATGAACTTGTTTACAAAATTCCATTAAATCAATCTTTCCTTTTTCAAAAATGATAAATCTACAAAACGAAATCACGAGATTTCAAATCTAAAGATTTACAGAATCATTTAACGAGGACTTGGGATCGATTTAATGATCTTCTTTGAGCATGCCCACATCACGGATTTTCAGAACTACATCAAATTTATACGTTTTTAACAATGCTTTAACTGCTAATGAACAGATTCGTTGAAATCCGCTACTGGTGGAACTTTTAGATAAGAAGCCTTATGAAAGCTTAAAATTATCGAGAGTAAATCCAAAGCTTCGTAATTACACGAAACAAGTCACAGTCGTTGCCAAAATGAGTTCGAGGCACATCTACCCCCCAGAATTTCACCCATGTTTGCTGCTCTTAACAACGAAAAGTTTCTGAACTTAAGAATAATGATAGAATGACTACGCCTTATCGACCAAGCAAAAAGCCCAAGCTCCCGCACCCGTAAAATCGGTCGAGCAGAGTTGTGTACTTGTGGAGGTGCTCATACATATAGAAATTTGTTCCAGCCACCGATGGCAATGTTATCGAGATAACATTCAAGAGTAACGTTTAACAAGCTCTGCAGCAAATTTCAATCAAGGAAAAAACCAATACTAACTTCGTGGTGGCGAACCAAATCCGACTCTGGATTTCCTCCATCAAACTATCAAAACGTTTCAATCAGAATCAAGGAAATAATTTCAACCAAAATCAGGGAACCAATTTTAATCAAAACTGTGGGAATAACTTCAACTAAGGACAAATTTATCAACCTCCGACTAGTCAACCACCGGTTTACCAAGTTCACCCTTATCAAGCTCCAGCTCCGCAAATGCAAGGTATTTCAAAGACCGATTTTAGAATTAATGTCAAGTCAAATGATGTAGTATAAGGAATAAGCAAATCAAGGCCAAGTTAACAAACCAAATGACAAATTTAACGGAAATGCTTTCTAAGTTCGTAAATTCCAATACCGCTTCGACTTCGATTTCAGGTTCTCTTCCTAGTAATACAATTACTAACCCGAAGGAATACTTGAAGGGTATTACTACCCGAAAGCGACGTAGCTAATCATAGGACCTATCGATTCTACAACTCCTTCTCTCCTAAAGTAGTGGAACGTAGAACCGAGGTGACAAAGGATACGGTTTTTCCTACTAATAACGGAATTACCAAAGACGTCCAACCTCCGGTTGTCCTAGTTGAAAACCAAAATCCGGTTTCCGAGCCAGTTGCTTGCCCCTTAGTATGTACCGATACCTAACCCGAAACCGTCGATTCCTAATCCTTCCCAAGGCAACTGATGAAAAGCGTCTGTGAAAAACGCTAACGAACAAAATGAGAAATTCTAATAAAACTTTAAAGATATAGTTTTCGAAATATCTCATGATGCTTTTTGACTCTTATGCCAAATTTGCCTAAAACTCTTAAAGCCTTAATCGAAAAAATAAATAAAGAACAACTTAGTGAGATGTGCTAGAACCCCTTTGAACGAACATATCTCGTGTCATACTTAACAAATTTTACCCGAAAAACTTGGTTACCCCTGGCAGATTCTTTATTCCCATGTAAATTTCTCGGAATAGATAGTGCTTAGCCCTTGCTGATCTTGGCGCTAGCATACTCTCATGCCATTTATATCCGAGTGTGTTGGTAAATAAATCTGAACCTTCCAAGCCTGACTCCACTTGCATGACACTCGAACTAGCGGACCGGTATTCGATCTCCACCGATCGTTATTGCAAAAGGATGTCAACGTTTAAATGTTTGGTTATACCCAGTTTCTCTAGCCGACCTTCCGTGGGTCGAAAGATTTTGAACGGCCGACCCTCGAGTACCACTAATTCTCGGAGGTGTTCCTAAAGAACCGCCGAGCTATTTGATAGACGTGTACGAATGTGAATTAACCCTTCGAGTAGACATTAGGCCATTACTACAATCTTGATCAACTTCGAGATTACTCGTTAATTATAAATGAGATAAAGGCGAAACCGAATCGACGTTGTTGAATTATCTGTGAGGAGTATTCTCAGAGAAGTACTAGCAATTTCGACAAGATCGTAAGATGGCAATCCTACTCCCGGATATGACCCGATAGTTTCAAATTCTTCTCCGACTCTCACTCCTTTCGGGGATAGTGATTTTCTACTTCTCGAAGAAGCTGATGCTTTTTCTCTGCTCTAGAGCGACGATCCAATACACCAGAAGTTGATGAATCCTATTATGACCTAGAAAGGGACATTCTTATTCTCGAAGCACTCCTTAATAGTGATCCTTCACCTCCTCTAAACCAAGGAAATTATTTGACGGAAAATAAAAAGGAACTTAAAATTTGTGAAGCTAAAACTGCCAAATCTTCAATTGATGAACCTCCCGAGGTTGAACTTAAGGACTTACCACCTCATCTAGAATATGCATTTTTAGAAGACAACAACAAGTTGCTAGTCATAATTGCCAAAGATTTGAGTGTCGATGAAAAGACCGCTCACATAAAGGTTCTAAAGTCCCGAAAACAAGCCATCGCTTGGAAACTGTCCGACATAAAGGGTATTAACCTGAAATTTTGTTCTCATAAAATTCTTATGGAAATGAGACTATCAAACCGCGGACCAACATCAGAGAAGGGTTAATCCAAAGATCCATGATGTCATTAAGAAAGAGGTTGAAAAAATTCTTGACGCTGGATTGATCTACCTAATCTCGGATAGTCCTTGGGTGAGCCCGATGCACTGTGTACCAAAGAAAGGAGGGATGACCGTAGTTACCAATGATGAAAACAAATTAGTACCAACTAGACTTGTAACGGGATGGAGAGTTTGTATTGATTATCGTAAGTTGAATGAAGCTACCCGGAAAGACCACTCCCTTGTGCCGTTAATAGATCAACATCTCAGAGACTCACAGGAAATGAATACTATTGTTTCCTCGATGGTTTCTCGGGTTATTTTCAAATACCAATCGATCCAAAAAATCACGAGAAGACACATTCACCAGCCCATATGGAACAAAGTATATATCTTACGGAATGGTCTTTGTAGGAGAGGGTAATGGATATCGATTGCTTCCGCCCGCAGTGCCTTTCGTCTTAAAGCAATGACACCAGGGCACTATTCAGAGGGGTATGATGGCTATGCTCCATAAATGATTTGAAAAGACGATGGAAGTTTTTACATGGTGACTTTTCAGATTTCAGAAATTCTTTCTCTACGTGCCTTTCTAATTTAGAAAAGATGCTTAAACGGTGTGAAGACACTAATTTGGCTCTAAATTGGGAAAAAAGCCATTTTATGGTGAAAGAAGGCATCGTACTTGGACACAAAATTTCAAAGAAAGGAAAGAAAGACGACAAGCCAAAATAGACGTCATTGCTCAATTTATCTTCACCCACTACCGTCAATGTGTATTAGGAGTTTTTCTCGGCAAGCAGGTTTTTACCGTAGATTCATTCAAGGAACTTTCAATTTCTCGGACCCATTGCCTCCTCTCCTTGAGAAAAACACTCTTTCATATCTTCGAATATGCATTTTCAAGCATTTTTAGATTTTAAAGAAAAAACTTACGAAGCTTCCCAATTCTGATTGCCCCCGACTGGGACCAGCCCTTGAGCTTATTGCGATGCAAGCGACAAGCACATAAGTGCGGTATCTGGGGCAACAATAAGAAACACTTTAGCCTAGTACATTATGCAATCAAAACAATGACCGAGACGGAATCAAACTACACCACAACAAAAAAGGAAATGTTAGCTGTGGTGTACGCTTTAGAAAAATTTCCGGTCATACCTCATCATGAATAAAAGCATAGTTGTATACGATCAATCGCCCTTAAGTACTTAATTGCGTACCAAAGATGCCAAGGTCAAGAATGCTACGTTGGTTCTCCTCCTTCAAGAATTAGATTTTAAAGTTAATTGATAACAAGGAGGAAAGTAATTGTTGGAATCTGTCATATCCCTTTTCTAACCCTTCTGAACTGGATATTGTAAATGCTTCAAACTGTTGTTTGAAAACAGCCTTCTGCATTTTCTTTGAATTTGCATTACCACCAAACCTAGTTCTGATGGCTTCCCAGATTTCTTTTGCATCATCCATTCCATGAAATCTTCTCATATGTTCCTTGGGAATGGCCATCAGCAAGATATTCTTAGCCTTCCTTTCCTTTTCAACAGCTTGAATTTCTGCAGCAGTTACTGGTGGAAGTATTCGAATAACACCATCCTTTCCAGTTGAAATTCTCTTCTTGGAGTTTCCATTCTGAATTACCTTCCAAACATCATTGTCAATGTACTCAAGGTAATGCTCCATCTCCATAGCCCATATATCATACTCCTCCTTCTTCAGAATTGGGAGTTTGATATTTGAGATAGCAGTTGTTTGAGGAATCACCTGTTGTTGTTGTTTAGGTGCAGCACCAGTGTCTGATGCATCTTCATGGTTTGATGCTTCATCATCACTGAGATGTTGAGAGAACTCATCATTAGCAGGTTGAGACATTTGTAAAGATCTGAAAGAGAGTGTTTGTTTGTGGTTCTAGTGATTCTTCTTACTCAGAGTCCCTCTATTGGCTCTGATACCACTTGTAGGTCCTTGGTTTTGGATCTATATAGCCTTTGTAAGACAATAGCTAACTTGAATAAATCCAAATCAACTATGTGAGAGACACTGACTATGAATACCAAGTGTTAATGCGGAATCTTAACACAAGTATTAAGAAGAACACAATATAATACTAACTTTGCTATTGATTTCTATTAAGCTTCAATGCTACTATTTGTTATTTAAAACTCTATGCCGTAGGGTTCCTTTTATACACCAAGGAAACCCTAAAAGGCTATACAAAACGTGTGAAAAGATAACATATATCTTTTCCTAATATATCTCTAAGATAACACTTATCTATAGAACAGACTTAACTAGACAAGAACAGAACTAACTATTGTTCTGCCAGACTTAACTTAGTACTGGCAGACTTAACTATGTCTACCAGACTTAATTCTATAACTACCAGACTTAAGTCTGTTTACAATAATTCCTAACAATCCTCCCCTAACTTGATCTTCACTTGTGAACTTCAAGTTTCTTTGATTATCTTCATGATAAGCTTCTTGAGGATGTTCTTAACAGCATTCTCGGAATTATTCTTGAACCGCAACTCTGTAAATCACAACTTGTCTTCTGCAACATCTAGTCTTCTAAGTATTATAATTATCTCTATGCAGCAACACTTGACTATCATCTCAGCAACATTAACTATATGTACATCAATTCATAAAGTTTCAGTCTATTCTCATCACTTTCAGGTGTGTTAACTCCTGTGAGAGGTGAATCATTGAAAATTTAATGGATTTGATGTCTCTTTACCAGTTAGCCATTAACTCTGGAGTAGCCAATGTTTGGTTGAAAAACCATGGTACATTGATAACCATTTCAACTCTTTGTACATGAAACATGGTGAGCTGAATTACCATATGATT
Organism: Tanacetum coccineum; assembly: GCA_026074375.1. NCBI lineage: Eukaryota > Viridiplantae > Streptophyta > Magnoliopsida > Asterales > Asteraceae > Tanacetum > Tanacetum coccineum. The sequence goes on along the minus strand of BQNB010058510.1, from coordinate 12,701 downwards.
TTTAGCAAATCATCAGCTATCAACGGATTTGATGTAGCCTTTACCAAGTAACCGTTTTCTCTTGGGCTAGCCAATGCTTCAGTTCAATACTATGGTGCATTGATCACCATACAGTTTTTGGTAAACTGTCAACCATTAACGGATTTAAGAAGTCTTTACCAAAGCTGTTTGCTTTGGACTAGCTAGTCCTTATGTCTGTTAGACATGGTGGACTGATAACCATTTGTTGTGTTAGTGCATAGCACCTCCACCAAGTGTTGTTCTCCTCATCTCCATTCTAGATTTCTAACTCATCAATCTTCATTATTTTCTAATACCAGCTTGCTTCTCCATCATTTTCAAAAGTTTATAACAATCCTCATCTGGTTTTCCTCCTTGATGTTTCTTGTCCAACATAGCTTTGCATACTCCAAGTTTAAACAATGTACTCTGCAAGCATCATAGTATCTCCAACAAATTATCCTTTGTTGACCTGGCAAACTCTAAATTGAATCTGTACTAAGGGGTTCTTCAAACATGTTCTTCAAGTATTCCCAAAGTACCTTTTTCAAATTCATCCTCTGGCTCATTCATACCATGTTTCTTCATGACAATCCTGTATAGCTCTGTAAGATCATCTCTTGATATGTCAGTCAGCATTGCTCCAAAGCTTATGTATACCATATCAGTTCCATTCTCCCTTACAATCTGGTATACACCTTTCCTTCCTTGCTTAATGATCTTGTAATTGGCTATACTGGGTGATTTTGTAGCTACAGGAACAGGATTAATAGGAATTTTAGTACCTGAAGTAGAATCATCTTTTTCATTAGCTTCATCTGAATCTTTAACTTCATCCTTATCATGGTCTATATGGAATCCTTTCCTTGCTATCTGTTTTCTCCTCTTTCTAGTCTTCTTGGTTGGCTTATCATCTTTTTCTTCTTCAATCTTCTCCTCTGTTAGTTGAGTACCTTCATCATTAAACTTTAGCTTCTTTGCGGTTTTAATTTGAAGCTCTTCACTAAATCTCTTCAAACTTTCCTTTGTTGCTTCAAAGTTCATAGGGACATAGGTATCCAATTGCTTAACCAATTTTTCAAATTCTGCTTTCACTTCTTCAAAAATCAACTTCTTTAATTGAGTCAACTTCCATGTCCCTTAATTCTTTAGAAAGTTTGACATATAGTTCCTGAGTTGTGTTTGAGTCATAGGCTTATTCCTTTTTGCTCTAGCTCTTTCCTCTGCAAAATGTTTTTCTTCTTTGATTTACCAACTCTACCATCCTTTTTGCATAATCTTCAACAGTAAGATCCTTTAAAAGCACACTCTCCTTCAATTCTGCATTTGCTTCAACCTTTACTCTAATAGTATCCCAATCTTCTTCAGTATAAGATTGAGCTTCAAACTGAACTTGAGCCTTCCTTTTCTTTTGTTCCTCTATTAGTTCTTGCTCTTCAGCCATCCTTTGAGCTATAAGTGAATCCAAATGAACTTGTTTGGCCACTTCTTCCGTTTCCAAAGCTTTTTCTAAAGCATCTAATCTGATAGCTTCAGTAAGTCATGCTTCTTCTTGAAGAATTTGTTCTTTTGTCTTTCTAGAAGCTTGAGTCTCTTCTTTTTCTGTCATAGGAGCCTTTCCTTCTCTTCTACTTGTCTGGAGAAGGTACTGAGGACTCTTATGCCCCAGTATTAACTTTTTCCAACGGCTATGCTTAACTTCTTCAAAGTTCCTATACCCACAGTACCAGCAATTTCTTTTGAAACCCTCTTCCTTCTCTTGTATCTATTTCCTTTGTCAACTGACTTGATATTGAACTTTTGTTTAGATCTGCTAGCATCTTCTAGAGTTGTAGGGCTTTATGTCTTACTTGTTCCTCCCCTGAAGCATTGTTAGTCTTTGAGGGAGTAAAAGTTACAAGTCTTGTTCCAAGAAACTAGAGGATCTAAATCATAGTCTTCCTCCTGAAGCCTCTATTTCTTCTTTATCCTCAGACAATTAGACAAAAGAAACCCTTTGGTCTTCTCTTCAAAGCAACCTCCATAATCTTTGAACTTGTCCTACCAAGGTTGAGGATATGCTTTCCCAAAGGTACTGTTTGGTTTCTTTCCTTGAGCTGCTTCTCCAAGTCACCAATCCTTGTCATTAACTGGGAAGTAGTAGCTTCTTGTCTAGGTGTAGGTGGTTGTTGGTCAGTTGATGGTTAGTGCAATGGTATTGTGCTCCATTGGTTTTTTGTGCAGGTGAAGGTGAAGATGATGGGTGCACTGTGGTTGTTTCAGCAATTGGTGTAGGTTGGTGCAGGTTAAGTAGAGGTGGAATAGTTATGGCTTATCAGATGGTATAGGTTGTTGAGTTGTAGGTGGTGTTGGTTGTTCCACAGTAGATGATGGGTTGAGGTGAGTGACAGATGGTGCTTTTGTCCTGCACTTGGATCAATATAATAGATCAAGCATAGCAGGCAACAAGGTCTTGGTACCCCTTTTTAATTAATTTAATACCCTTTTCAATGTTTTAAAATCTTCTTATTGGGTCTAGGGATTGAGATTCTTAGTTTTCGTAAATGCTTACTTCATAGCATTGCGTGAGGACACGGCAATACCTTAGTATGGGGGATTTTGGTATGTGCTTAATTACACATACCTTTTACCTTTAAAAACAAGCTAAAATAACCAAAAACGGACTTAAAATGCCAAATATATGCTTGTTTTGCTAATTGTATTGTGCAGGAACGGATAACTAAGAAAAGGACGAAAAACAAAGCCAAAACGACAAAACCGGACTCGGAATGGAAAAGACTGTGAAAGACAAAGCCAAATCAAAGCCGGAAAGTCAATCAAGTCAAAAAGTCAACAGAAAAGTCAACTGGTCAAAGCCCAAGTCAACCCCGAAGCCAAAAAGTCAACACACCAAGAAATATAAGTTTAAGGGTTGAAATTGCCAAACCCCTAAACTTATATTTATATGAGAAAAGAGGAGAAAAGAAAAGAAGGGCTAAATTGCCAATTAAGCAAAGTTGTACTACAAGGGGCATAACTGCCAACTCCTCTAAACTTGTACCACCCAAGGACGAATGGTGCAAGTATTGTTATAACTCTCGGGGACTGCAATTACCTTCATTCCTTGAGGTAGATCTACAAGAACCCATACCTGTTGCAGCTTAAACTGTAATAGCTCCTCTTGCATGGCTTGAACCCAACTGTCATCTTGTAGAGCATCAAAAATCTTTTTAGGTTCCTCTTGAGATAGAAAACAGGCAAACAAACAATGCTGTTGATCTTTATGATTGTTTGCCTGTTGTAATGGTCATTTCTGAAAACCTCTTGTAGGTCCTTGGTTTTGGATCTATATAGCCTTTGTAAGAACTAAATTTGTACTTGATATAAAAATCCAAATCACTTTGTGAGAGACACTGACTATGAATACCAAGTGTTAATGCGGAATCTTAACACAAGTATTAAGAACACAATATAATACTAACTTTAATGCCACCAGTATTAACTTTTTCAAAGGCAGACTTAACTTCTTCAAAGTCCAAACCAGTACTAGCAAATTCTTTTGAACACTTCCTTCTCTTGTATCTCTTTCCTTTGTCAACTGACTTGATCTTTTGAACTTTTGTTAAGATTGTAGCAGCTTCTAGAGTTGTAGGGCTTATGTCTTCAACTTGTTCCTCCCCTGAAGCATTGACAGTCTTTGATGGAGTAACAAACTCTTCTACCAAAGAAACCAGAGGATCTAAATCATGAGTCTTCCTCCCCTGAGCCTTTGTTTCTTCCTCCTTAGAATCAGACAAAAGAACCCTCTTGGTCTTTCTCTTCAAAGCAACTCAATCTATTACCCTGTCCACCAAAGTGAAGGATAACTTTCTAATGGTCTGTTTGGTTTCCTTGAGCATGCTTTCAAGTCACCATCCTTGTTACTTAACTTGGGAAGTAGTAGCTTCTTGTCTAGGTGTAGGTGGTTGTTGGTCGGCTGATGGTTGTTCAAAGGTATGCTTCATTGGTTCATGTGCAAGTGAAGGTGAAGGTGAGGGTGAGGGGGATACAGTGGTAGTTTCAGCAACAGGTGTAGGTGGTGCATGTTGAGATAGAACTGGAATAGTTATGGCTTCAGATGGTATAGGTTGAGTTATAGGTGGTGTTGGTGGTACCACAGTAGATGATGGTTGAGGTTGAGTGACAGATGGAGCTTTTTGTCCTTCACTTGGATCAACAATAGACAACATAGCAGGCAACAAAGGTCTTGGTACCCCTTTAAAACCCCTTTTCATGTTTCCAAAAATCTTTTTGGTCAAGGTCACAGCCAGATAAGGGTGTTTGTTTTCAGTTTGTATATCCAAAATCATTTGTAGAAAACGAGGATACATCAAAAACTTTGTTTTGCTTTTCAAGTTTGTTTAGGTTTTTAAAATTGATATGACCTAACCTCCTGTGCTACATTTTAGATTCATCAGATGTGGCTTTAGCAATCAAACAGGCAAAACCTTTTACAGGTGTAGGTGTCTTCATATCAAAACTGTACATATTGTGATGTCTAGGGACCTTTAGAAGTATCTGAATTTCATCAGGCATCTTAAAGTCAGAAGACACAACAAGACATTCAGTTTCAGTAAAAAGAACCTTGTGCTGCTTATCACATATTTGTGATATTGAGAAAAGGTTAAAATGCCCTAGTTCTTTTACAAAAGACACACTATCAAAATCTAAATTACTAACTCTTATTCTTCCTTTACTGTTATGTGCCTTGGCTACCTCCAAGGTAAACAGATCCACCATGAATTCTTCAAAATCCTCATGTTGATCCTTTTTGTTACTGTCATGTGCCTGAGAATCACTATTCTAATATAAATCTATTACCATGTTCTGAAGTGATGATCCTGAACATGAAAAAGAGAAATTATTTTCTCTTGCGGACCCAAGCCTGTAGGCTTGGGTATGGCCTTGTGGATATTTTTGTAATCACTGTTCTAATAAAAGTTGGTCAATATTACAATTGGAGTTGGTCTTGTGGGTCTCAAATATAACTGCTGAGGTCTTAAACAGCTAGATCCCCAATTTCCCTTACAGCATGAGTATGAGACCATTTGTGTTGTATTTTTTGCATAGGGTATTCATAAAGATGTTTGTGATTTAGAAAAGTTACTTTTGATTTACTTATTCATCCTGTGGTCTTTAAGAACTAAATTGGGTTGGGGTATAGTAGGTACTGGCTGTTTAGGTCGAACAGAATTAACATTAAAACTACCAGTATTTACATTTGACCAAATAGAACACTTTAAGGAGTTACATTGTAGTACTCAGTGTCTCATGTAGTTGAGGAGACTTTAAGTGGTGATGTATTTTTGTATACTTTTGGGTGAGTATATGGTACTCAGAGATTTTCCTCTGCACCATTCCTTCGTCACACAGATAGTATAAGATTAAGTCACAAATGAAGGATTATGCTTCAATCAGTGGTCATCATTATTAGCCGACTAAATAGATAAGGGGATTTAGTTCAGGATGATCAAGAGAGATTTGTTAAGAGAGTACTATTAGACATCTTCTCACAGAGTATTGCTGATGCAATCACGGGTTATGAAGCTAAGTAGGCAGTTCTAGTTGATATACGATGTACACATGAGTAGGATGATTCCTCAAATAGTCATCATCCTAGAGGGAGAAATGTGTACATCCGGTACTTAGTTTATTTTTTAAGCTACCGTTTTGATGTTACCGTTTCGACTACATAGCGGGATAAATTGCTTTCACTCGAGACTTAGTTGACTTTGGTAAAACAATTTAAATGGGTACATTCGGGACTTAGTTGACTTTGATGTTACCATTTTGACTACATAGAGGGATAAATTACTTACACTCAGGACTTAGTTGACTTTGGTGTAGCAAGTCTTACCATGTCTTTCCGGGAGGGAGAGAAGTATATTTCTGGGTCTTAATTGACTTTGGTGCTACGTTTTCGACTTAAAAAAGGGATAAAGTGTGTAATTCGGTATAAGATGTACACATGAGTATGATGATAGCAAGTCATACCATGTCTTTCTGAGGACTTCAGAAAAGGGATAAAGTGTGTACTTCGAGACTAGAATGCTTCCTAAGTGAGACGATGTTGATGATATCATCCCATCCCACAGTGTATCCTAAATGAGAAAGGAGATCTTTGAGAAGACTAGTGCATTTATTCTAATCTGTCTCAGGGGTGTTTGTTTGGGAGGGACCTAAATATTTTAGCATGTTCATCTATAAGCTGAAGAAATATAGCTGGAGTATTCAAGTAGACCGTCAAAGATATTCTCAAGGAATACTAGACTTCATTCTTATCATATTTATTTATTTTTGCTTGTGGGAAACATTGTAACCAATTCACGTATGACACCATCTTGGAGGGAGATTGTTAGCCTCACTTTTTAGTGAAGCTGGTGTCTTACACGTGAATTGGACTAGTCTTGGACATTATGTATCACGTAGGGGTCATTTATGTAAACTAGGAATAGTTTGTTTTTATTTCTAGTATAAATACCCCTTATGGCTCTCTATGAGGGGTGGTTGGTGAAATCATTTGCAACTCTTTCTCAGCTAATATTATGTCTTTTCATCCACCCTCTCTCTACTTTCTTTCACTAAACAATATGTCTCATCTATTGTTCTTTGATCAACCAAGACCCCCTAAATAGATGAATCACTAGTCTGTCACCTTTCTTGAACACCCTTGATTAAATGAAACCCTAGTCTTGTAAAACACTTGATACAACTTAGAATTAACCCTCAATAACCCTTGTATACTTGTATTGTTGTAGAAATGAAAACTATGAAACTTCTTTGACACCCTTTTTAAGTCATGAGTTTAGGAGAGAAAACAAAGAAATAGAAGTTTGATTTTTGCATGTAATGAGAGTGTGTGAATGAGGCTTGCATTAGGGATCTATTTATAGTAGAAATATCTACTAAACCACTAATCAAAACCATGGATTTAGGAATGGTTTAGAGATTTACAAGGGACTAATATTACATAGGATTAGATGGAATGACTTAGCAAGGACAAGTGCTCTCCTCCTCCCTATGTTGAATTAGAAGTGACATTAGTGGAGTGTTTGATTTTATTAGTTGTGTGCTTACAAAAGGGGACGGTCAAATGAGGTTTCTAGAAGAAGTTTTATAAAAAAAATTAGGTATTGGGTATTAATGTGGGTATTTGTAGAAGTATAGATGGGTATTGGTGTTTCCATGCATGTATAAATGTAATTTATTGCGAAACGTAAACGTTTTAAGTAACCAATAAAAATAAAAAGTGAAAAGTTATAAATTATCTTCATAATAATTATATAACACTTACCTGACATAAACTTTTATTTGTTTGATGACGGTTTACGTTGAATTTTTATTTTAAGTTTACGCGATTTAACTAAACGGTTGAAATTAAAAGTAAATGCGTAAAACCCTAAAAATAAATAATTGAAAGATTGTAGTCCTAAAATGACCTAAAATAACGGATTGTTACAATACGGATTGGCCCGCAAATAACCATTGAATTTATTTTCCTGAATCATTTTCAAGTGAATAATGTTGATAACAAAGTTGTCATCAACATCGATTTGAACAATGGCAGAATTAGGAGTCGGTGCTACAGTCTTAGCACTTTCCCACATAGGACAATCATCAGCATCAAGAATTATTTGTTTGGTTTCGATATCCTCTTCAGGTATATTTATGACGACAAAGTCATTAACGGTAGAATGTTGGGTTGAAAATTTGAATGATTCGATCTGAATAGATTCTTTTTGGATCATTTTAAGTTTATAAGTCATTGTTATTAAATTTTTATTTAATTCTATGTCTACCAAACATAACTCTATAACTACCAGACTTAAGTCTGTTTATAATAATTCCTAACAATCCTCCCCTAACTTGAACTTCACTTGTGATCTTCAAGTTTCTTTGAGTGTCTTCATTATAAGCTTCTTGAGGATTTTGTGAGCATTATCTTTGGAATTATTCTTGAACTGCAACGTGATGATCTTTCTGAATAAACAAGTTCTTGACTTCTATCAGCAATGCTTGAAATCATCACTACCTGATCTTTGCAGCAACTAATCTTCTAAGTATCATAATCAGCACTTCACAGCAACAAGTCATATCTCTTCAGCAACACTTGAATAAGCAGCAACATTAACTATATGTACATCAAATCATAAAGTTCAGTCAATTCTCATCACTTCCAGGGTAGTTAACTCCTATGAGAGGTGTAATCATATGAAAATATAATATATTTGATGTCTCTTACTAGTTAGCCATTAACTCTAAGTAGTCCAGTTCCCTAATTGGGCCAAAGAATAGTGTCATGTCCATTGGTTGACAGAAAACCATTTTAACTCTTAGTACATGAAATATTGGTGAGTTGAATACCATATGGTTTTTGGCAAACCATTACAGCCATGAACGGATTTGATATGCCTATACTCTGTAGCCGATGGTCAGGGCTAGTCAAACCTTTGGCACCTAGAAAAGCTAAATTCCATGGAGGATTGTAATATACCATATCGAACACTTATAACATGAAACTGATGAGTTGATGTACCAACCACTTTATGGTAAAGTGATCAACCATATAATATGATTTTGAAATTTGTCTTACCAAAGCCATAATCACAAGGACTATTTATGGTTATTCTACTAGCCTTATACGCACAATCCATAAACTTGTGGGCTACCAACACTTTACAAAAATAGATATGGTGAGTTTGAAAACCATATAATTTTTGGCAATTGTCAGGCCAAAAAAGGATATGAAATTTTTACCAATAGGCCATTTGCTCCTGACTAGGGCCAGTTCCATATGTCTGTTAGACATGGTGAACGGATAACCATTTGTTTGTGTGGTGGTTAGTCCAAACACCCAAACGCCTTCTCTCACCATTATAGTACACAGCCTTCCAACATATGTTCACATCTACTGACAACTCCATCGTTTCTAACACCATAGCTGCTTCTCCATCATTTATAAAAGTTTTATAACAAACCTCATTCATCGTTTCCATCCAGAAGCTTCATATCAGAAGATGATGGTTGATCCTCAGCTTGATCTGCTGGTCCTGCACTTTGATCTACAACAACGGGCAACATTGCAGGCAACAATGGTCTAGGTACCCCTCTAAAACCCCTTTTCATATTCCCAAAAATCTTTTTGGTCAATACAATAGCCAAATAAGGGTGTTTATTCTCAGTTTGTATTTCCAAAATCATTTGTAGAAATCGAGGGTACATCAAAAACTTAGTTTTACTTTTCAAATTTGCCACCATGCCATCAAAGATTAATTTTGAAAAGTTATAAATCCTGCCAGTAGAAAGACAAATCAAAGCAGTCGCAATATTGCTACCAAATTGATCCCATCCACCACTTTTAGGACTCATACAATGTAAAATATGATGGACTAAAAATCTCCATTGGGGTGTAAAATGACTTTTCCAAAATGTAAAAGTACCATCAGCTGGATACCCCATATTACCCATCCCCTCAAAAATCTCAGTATTTGGCAACATGGAAATCCCTGAAGCATCTGCTAATTGAAGCTTACTTCGAACAGATGCCTCAGTGATTGTATACTCAAGAGTATCTATGGTTGCTCTTAGTTCTAGAGTCCCATCAGCAAGAGTTGAGGCAGTTGCAGTCTGCCAAAACTGTTTGACTAGGGAGTCATGGATAGTAGGATTGTGAGTCAAGGCATACCTGATATGCGAGCCTTTTAAGAAATCTACTATCTCTGCAAACCCTGCACTTTCTTCAGGTTTCTTTAAGAATCCCACTTGGTTATGCTTGTCGCAGTATTTCAGTGAAGCCATTCTTTTGAAATTGTAGTAACGAGGTTGTGATTGTTGGTGATTATCAACTGGGTTTGACTCGTTTTGGTAACTTAGTACTGATTGTAGCTGCTAATTGACTTTATATGCGAAAAATAATGAATTTCAATTGTCCCTCCGAGAAAATAGGCTCTTTTTAATGAAGAAAACTATTGTAGGTGAGATAAAACAGTAAATATCCAATTTTGTATCATTATCCGCTTAAATATCCCCGCAATTTGCTCTAACGGTTATATTTAGAGAAAAGTCAAAGTTGTGAGACCAAACAGTACTAACGACTAGTTACCAGGATTAATATTGGCCTACCAGACTTAAATCTGGTCAACCAGTATTAACAATTTATTGTCAGAACTAACAATAAGCTTACCAGGATTAACTAGTAAACTACCAGAATTAATATTGACAATACCAGAATTAACTTTTGCACAACTTCAGTTCAACTTTAATCCATGCTCCAATGCAATCCAAGTATAACCTGAAAATGTTAAGCCACACACAAAATATACTACAAAATGACTTGAAAACACTTATTACTACTAGGTCTATGACTACTAGAATTAATATAACCTATCATAATTAAGTCTACTATCTAGTATGACTAAATTTACAAACTATACATTTAATCCTCCCCTTAAATGTAGCTATGGATTTATCATACCAATATTAACCACTAAGAAATGAAACCTTGGTCCATCAAAAGCTTTGGTCAATATGTCAGCTACATTGAAGTCTGTGTAAATTTTCTCCACCCTAATGAGCTTCTTTTCATAAGAATCTCGTATAAAGTGGTGTCTGATCTCTATGTGCTTTGTCTTGGAGTGATACACCGGATTCTTCACAATGCATATTGTGCTTTCATTATCAATGTGGATTTTGGTATTCATAAAATTGAAACCATAGTCCAACATTTGATTCTGAATCCACAACACTTGTCCACAGCAGCTTGCAGCAGCTACATATTCAGCTTTTGTTGTAGAGGTAGCCACTATGGTTTGTTTCTTGCATTGCCAAGAAATTAATCTGCTTCCAAGAAATTGACAACCACCAGTTGTGGATTTCCTGTCAAGATTGGCCCCAGCATAGTCACTGTCTAAGAAGGCTTCCAGGTCAGAAGATGATTCTTTAGGATACCATAAGCCCAAATTGGGTTTGCCCTTAAGGTACATAAAGATTCTCTTCACATCATTTAGGTGTGAAGTCTTGGGAGTGACCTGAAAACGAGAACAAACACATACTACAAACATTATATCAGGCCTAGAGGCAGTTAAATACATGAGAGAACCTATCATGGATCTGTATAAGTGTACATCCACATCATCAGCTTCCTCATCTTTTGTCAATGCCATCTTGGTCTCCATAGGGGTTATTGCAGTTTTCACACTAGCAAGGTCAAACTTTTTCAGCATGTCTGCAACATACTTGTCTTGAGAAATGAAAATTCCATCTGTCTTTTGTTTGACTTGCAATCCAAGGAAGAATATGAGTTCACCCATAAAACTCATTTGAAATCTGCCTTTCATCAAGGCCTCAAATTCGTCACACCAAGACTTTTTAGTAGAGCCAAAGATGATATCATCTACATACACTTGAACCAGCATGATATCCTTCTTATCTTTCTTAATAAATAAAGTCTTGTCAATGGTACCCCTTCTGTATCCATGCTCCTCTAGAAATGTTGATAGAGTAGCATACCAAGCTCTAGGGGCTTGATGAAGTCCATATAAAGCTTTGACAACCTTATAAACCTTCTTAGGATGATCAGGATCAACAAAACCAGGAGGTTGAGAAACATACACCTCTTCATCTATAGTGCCATACAAAAATGCACTTTTGACATCCATTTGGTATACTATGAACCCCATAAATGAGGCAAAGGCTAAAAATAACCTGATAGCTTCTATTCTTGCCACAGGAGCAAAAACCTCATCATAGTCAATACCCTCCTCCTGTCTGTGACCTTGGTCCACTAATCTTGCCTTATTTCTAACAACTACTCTTTTATCCCGTTTGTTTCTGTATACCCATTTTGTTCCAATCACCTTTGCTCTATGAGGTAGATCTACTAGAATCCATACCTATTGCAGCCTAAACTGTAACAACTCCTCTTGCATAGCTTCAACCCAACTGTCATCTTTAAGAGCTTTAGAAATCTTTTTAGGTTCCTCCTGAGATAAGAAGCAGGAAAACAAGCAATGCTGTCGATCTTTGTGATTGTTCCTTTGCTGCTTTTGAACATAACTTACAAGTGCATTTTGATAAGTGTAAAATACACATATCCGTTAACACCAAAAAAGGCCCAATTAAACCCAAAACACACTTAAAATGGCAAAGATATACTTATTTTTGTGTTTTGTGTGTGTAGGTACGGGATAAGACAAAAATCACAAGAAAACCGTCAAAAACGGGCAAACACGGATACAAGAACGGAAGAGTGTTCAAGAGTCGGAAGCCAAAGTCAGAAAAGTCAACCCTCAGTCAACTCTTAGTCAACTCAGTCAAACCATAAAAGGACAAAAATCCAAAGTTACCAAACAATCCCTCAAGTTTCCAAAAGTTACATAAATGATCCCTAAGCTTAAATGGGCCTTAAACCTTTTTAACCTTATGGTATGTGCTTAATTACACATGCCATTCTCCATTAAAAACGGACTTAAACGACTACAAAAGTAGCAAAAATACATTGTATTTGTATGTTTTGCATTTGTATTGTGCAGGAACGGATAAACCAAAAAGAAAGCCAAAAGCCAAACAAAACCAAGCACGGAATGGAAAGGACAAAGTCAAAGGTTGACTGGCTGGATTCACACCGTAAATATATATAATATATAATAAAATATAAAATATATAAATAAGTGTAAAAACCAGCA
>BQNB010058509.1:0-37733 GCA_026074375.1 Tanacetum coccineum | reverse complement strand
CACTTGTTCATATGAAACATTCACTTATAGAAGGATGCCTTTTGGGCTTTGCAACGCCCGGCTACGTTTTAAAGATGCATGATGGCCATATTTTATATAAAACCTCAAAAGAGTATATATTATTGTAATTGTAATTGTGTTTTGTACATTGGATTCTATATGTATTTATACTACTACCATAGCTTATTGACTAAGCAACCTATCATAACCTAATGGGTATGGCCCATCTATACAATTGGACTGGCCCATCTAGTTTGTTCTAACACGCCCACACAAGCTAAGGAAAGGCAACAACCTGTAGCTTGGATCTTAGAAAGATGAATCGAGGAGTCGATAATGACTTTGTAAAGATATCTGCAATTTGATCATGTGTAGATATATGTTGAAATCGAATATCTCCTTGAGCAAACTTTTCCCAAACAAAGTGATAGTCTATTTCCACGTGTTTTGTACGCGCATAAAAGATAGGGTTAGCTGACAAGTATGTTGCACCAAGATTGTCACACCATTGTATAGGAGTTGAAGATGAATGGATATCATGCTCATAAAGAAGAGCTTGAATCCATGTGAGCTCAGTAACAATGTCAGCAAGAGCTTTGTATTCAACTTCTGTAGAGGAACATGAAATTGTACGTTGTTTACGAGCGATCTAAGATATAAGCTTTAAACCAAGATATATAGCAAATCCCCCCATGGACCGTCGATCATCTGAATCCCCAGCCTAGTCAGCATCTGAGAAAGCTTCAAGAAAAGTATCGGGATTACCTTTCCATAGCACGTCAGTAAAAGCTTGAAGGGTAGAACCAGAAGAACGAACCGTACCATGAAGATAACGTAAAATTCGTTTAACTGCAGACCAATGATTTTTGGTCGGAGCATGCATATATTGACATACCTTGTTGACAGCAAAAGCTATGTCAGGCCGAGATAGGGTAACATATTTAAAGAACCCACTACTTGTAGATATTTTACTGGATTAGAGAAAGCGGTACTGTCATCTAAACTGAGTGAGCTCGAGGTAACCATGGGAGAAGACACGGGATTGCAGTTATAAAGACCAGTCATTTGTAATAGCTCCAAAATATACTTATTTTGAGATACGAGAATGTCGAACACATGAGGAACAATTTTAATACCCAAAAAGTAGTTAAGTGGTTCGAGATCTTTTAATGCAAAAATGAATTCAAGTTGACAAATTATATTGTCGATAGTGCCCTTATTATTACATGTAACGACGATGTCATCCACATATACCAGAATGTACAAAAGTGTGTGTCCACGCGAATAAATAAACAAAGATGGATTCATTTTAGAGCCTTTGAAACCAAGATCGAAGAGAGCCTTGGAGAGGCGCTCAGACCATGCGCGCGGGGCCTACTTTAAGCTGTAAAGATACTTATGAAGCAAACATACATGATTTGGTCGTTGTGGATCAATAAAGCCTGGAGGTTGTTTCATATAAACCTTCTCCTTAAGATTTCCATGAAGAAATACATTTTGAACATCTAACTGGCGTAGTGGCCAGTTGTTAGTAATCGCGAGTGATAAAACAGCTCAAATAGTTGTCGACTTGACAACCAGGCTAAATGTCTCATGAAAATCAATACCTGGTTGTTGCCGAAAGCCTTTGGAAACAAATCTTGCTTTGTAACGAGTGATAGCACCATTCTTGTCCAGCTTTAACTTGTATACCCACTTACAATCAACAACATTGGTATTAGAAGAACGAGGTACTAAAGACCACATTCAATTATTTACGAGAGCATCATACTCTTCTTTCATATCTTGACGCCACTCCAGAAAGTTGTTGGCAAAGCTTATTGAATCACCAAACCGGCAAATTGTTCACAAACAAGATCTGGATTGTATACAAAAATACCCTCATCTCAACCCATAGATGATTGATCTGCTTCCGAAACCATTTTGAGTGCATCACAATACTTCATGTTGATATGATCCCTCAACATCGAGTTAGATGCCGCCGACAATAAATGATAGCAAAGCTTACATTGAGCCTTGGTCGTGTTATCCGACATCTTGACGAGGTTAAAGTTTTGCCAAACATCGGCTTTTCGGGTGCAAGGTAAAATTTCAACAACCGTCTGTGCACTTGAAGAACCAACACCGACGGTAGTTGAACTAGCTTGAATGGCCATTAGTAAAATAGTTTCGGTTTTGATTTTTAGAGTGTTTTTTGCTTATGTGAAAGTTATAAATCAACCAACACACAACCCCTCTATTTATACTAAACATACAATGGCAAAATGGTAAATTTTACACCAAAAAATTCAAAAAAAAAGGCTCCTCCCCACTCCTCCTACCGATTTGAAATTTAAAAATTCAAAAAAATGCTCCTCGCTGCCAATAACTGGTTACTAACCGGTTTGGAAAATCGGTTCGTAAAAAACCAATACAAACCGGTCCTCTCCAATAGTTTGCCTAACCGGCGGTTTGGCCAAAAACCGAACCGGTTATGGTTTACGATTTTTGGTTTTTTTGTGCACGTTTAATTTGTAGGCATGATTAGTAAGCACAACAATCATTTTTCTATTCATTATGCATAATTTATTTATAATTTTGATTTATTATCTATAATATTTTAAATATTTTAGTATTTGGTGATTTGGTCAATTCAATATTTTAGTATTTAGGATATTGTGTCTCGGTCTTTTTATTGGTGTCGTAATAGATGTAAAGCCTTGTTTAGTTGGAACGATTGGCTTAAAAATCCGTACCTTGTCGCTTTGTAATTTCTAGCTTCTTGCTAGTGGTTTAATAATATATTGTTGTTAAAAAAAAAATGATTTTCGTCTTAAAATTTGAATAGAATACATCTATAGTTTTATTAAATTTTAACTTGGTCTACCTAGATATCCTCTGGTAGCCTAACTATGTTGGATCATGTGACCCACTTGAGATAAAAACACAGCCTAAATTAAGTCTTCGATAACTAAATAGGTGTGTTTTGCTAACCTACGTCATACAGGTACTGAGTTTGTTTCGCTAATTTCATAGCTTGCAGAAATCGTGCCAGTAGTTTCCAGTTCAGGCTCCGGAAACTAAGAGTTGGTGCTCTTGACCGCATCACAAAGAAGTTGAAAGTTTTCCCTAAGGTTTGTTACGGCTACTTCCCATTTTACTAGTACTAAGGGTGTTTGGGATTGCTTATTTAAAATAGATTATGTGTTTTGAAAACGGATAATCAGATAATCAACGTTTACAAAACGTGATTCTAAAATGTAGTGTTTGGATTTGATTATGCTGTTTGATAACGCAATAATCAAATAATCAGTTTTTAAAGTGTTTGGCTTACCATATTATTTATAACTTAATATGTAAAATGACTAAAAAAGACATCCATATTATTATATATATGATATATAGCTTTGCAGGTAAACAACCAATTTTTTTCTATATAAGACTTGAGATACGTATTATTAGTTGTAGTAATTAATAAATAAACGCACCACTCCAACATTGTTTTATACTACGTAGTAATTAACATAGGCATTCCTCCAACATTATTTTATAGTAGTAACTTTGTATACTAAAATCTACCTTATCTCTTTACTTTTATCCACATGCCTCAAGTCACTTTCATATCCACACCTACTTTTCACTTTCCTAAACCTGCAACTACAAAACCTATCGCCACCCACTTCTTCATCGATTGCCACCGTCCATACGTGGAATATGTGAAGAACACGCATACGTGGAATATGTGAAGAACACGCATACACAAGTACAAATATTTTTTTATTTAATCTATCAGCAGGTAAATTATAATATTAACAAAGAAAGCCAGAGGGTAATTATGTACTTTGGGTTTAAGGATGCATTGCGTTTTGCAAAAGCATGGAGGCACATGCTTTTTCAAACTGGCGTTTTGATGGGTACTAAACGCAAATAAGTGATTTTTCATGTTTCTTATCCAAACACTTGCATCTAAATTATTACATTTTCGAAACGTGATAAGCAGATAATCTGCTTCCAAACGCAATGCCAAACACCCCCTAAAGGTGGCATTATATATCGCCCATTGGAGCGGGGTGGGGACGCATCAAAAGGACTAGGAGTTGACACGTTTGGGTTGGATTGACCTAAACACTCTTTATCGATTTTATTTATTTATATTCTTGTGAACAGATAGTGTGCACAGAAGTTATATTATTTCAACAATGATGTAAGGTTTTTTAATAAAATTATCTTACAGGCGTTTTTTGTATTAACATTAGGACACTACTAGAAAATGGACTTTCAGTGACGGAATTTCCGACAGACTCATATCCGTCGCTAATTTACCGACAACTTTCCATCAGATCAGCAACAAATGTGCTTTTGCGATTGAGTTCCGACGGATTTCCGAGAGATACGGTTTCCGTCGGAAATCTGTCACTAGTTTAAATTCTTTACCGTCAACTTTCCAACGCCGTACCGACCTCTATGTTTATCTGTCGCTATTCCATCACACATGTTTTGATTTATTATTATTTTTTTTAGATTTTCTATTTCTGTCGGAAATTCGTCACAATTTTTTTTTCCGAGAGAATTCTGACAGAAATATTAAAATTGTCTTTTTACTACTTTCAAATTAATATTTGATTTATAAAATAAGAGGAGTGTACATACGCTATGTTTCGAGTCACAATAGTATCTAAAAATGATACACTCAGTTTTAATCTTTAAAGTATCACAAGAGTGACGCTTGTGGCAATTCGGGTCGGGTTCGGGTTAGCGGGTCAAAAAAACCTTAACCTAAACCTGATCAATTTAGATAACCGGTCAGCTATATTAACCCTAACCTGTTTACACATAGCTGGAACTTGACCAATTTAACCCGTATATATACTAGGGTTGGCGGGTTGAATAAGTTACACTGGTTTTGGGTTGACCTATTTAACCCATTTTATATACAAAAATTGGCATATTACGCGGGTTGAATAGGTTACACGGGTTTCGGGTTGACCCATTTAACCCGTTTTATATATAAAAGTTGGCATATTACGCGGGTTGAACAAGTTAAATGGGTTTGCGGGTTGACCCATTTAACCCATTTAACACATATAATAAAATATAAATATTTTTTAATTTAAAAAAAAAATCATAAACGGGTTGGTGGGTCCTGTTAAATAAACGAGTTAGATGGGTCGATCCAAACCTGACCCGAAATTTATTAACCTCAACCTAAACTTGTTAATTTTTTTGTCAGTTTTAGGTCGGGTTGGTCAAAAATTTCAACCGCTGACGCTATTGAATATCACTCTATCTATTACTACTATAAATAATTAAATATGAACATAACAAAAAATATTACTCCTTGTTTCCAAAAATTTCTAACCGCCATCACTTTTCAGTTTTCCCTCCCACCACCATAACAACCGCTACCCACAACCCTAACCACCATTCCTCCACCGCCACCATTCTTCCACCGCCACCATTCCTCCATCATCCGCCACCATTCCTCCACCGTACTCTTCCTATCCTGCTACCACCGTCGATCACATGGCCACTGTTCGTACACCGGCGTTCAAACTCCGATCACTTTCATTAAGGTTTATTTCTCTATTTTGAGAGTTTTATTTTGCCCTAATTGTTATTAATCTGTGTTTCCCTAACTTGCTTTGATGTTGTGTTGGTTAATTTAAAATAATTATTTTGCCCTAAAATTTGACCTGATTTTGACTAATAATTGTAAGTTGTAATGATTTGTTTCGATGATCATTACTAGTCGTAATGCTTTACGTGTAGCGATTTGATACAAGTCGTAATGCGTCAATGTGATTGTTGATTTTGATTGCATAAACAAGTTCTGTAATGTTGATTTTGATGATTTTAGCTTTAGCTATGTAAGATATTATTAAAATAGAAGCATGTACATTTAGGTAATAAGTTTCTCGTGTCAGTTTTGTTAGGTTATCTCCCTTATAATGGTTGGAGGTGCGGCCACCATTTCAGACTATTAGAGTGGTTGGACAATTAGTTTTGTTAGGTTATTCCCCTTGTAATGGTTGAGTTTGATCAACGCCTGTGATTGGAGTGACGGTAACACAGCTTCCTAAAGCGCCGCACTTTTTATTTTAGCTGCTCATAATTTAGTAGCATACACACCTTGTTCTTTATTTTTGCTTTCAGCAATTGTAGGTTTACTCCCCTGCCATCATGGCTACTAATAACTTTAAATCTTTAAAACTATTTGGATGTTGGAACTTGGAACATTACATGGCCGATTATCTGCATGTTATTTTCATTGTATTAGCTGATGTTATTAAGTTTCCAAACAGCCTTTTTACGTTTGCAATTCATTAGTTTTCATTTATTAATGATTTGTTCTTTCAAGTTTTCTATGTTTTACTTCAGCAAAAAAGCTGAATATTTTATGAAGTTTGGATGTATTTTTACTCATTCGACTCATTTGGCACTTATTTTGAATAGATTTATTTTCTTTTGTCAACATTAAAAGTCAAAAGTTCATGTTTTTCAGGATTCACAAACCAATACATGAAAGGATCTTGGGCTCAGCAAGAGCTTGCTCTAAACTTTGGTAATCAATCGCTTTATGCTTTAGCTAATGGTTGTTTAAATCTTAGCAAGCTCATTTCTCTTTCCAAAAAGCATAAAGTATTATTAAGCTTAATATCAGTGGCAGATAGGCTATCAATGATATTGCTCTCGAGACCTTTCTTCTATATAAAGAATAAAGTACTTTTACTCTTTCAAGAAGCTGCAATAACATTTTTAGAATTGCAGGAACTAAATTTTAGCTTCAAGACCTTTCTTTTATATGAACATGTTGCTGGAAACTAGATCGTCTATTTCAAGGTCAGCTGTACATTCTCAAATACAATGATTTGGTATTGAAGAATGCAATAAACGCAGGTTTTTTACTTGGAATACTGATGTGTGAGGTTATGGATTGGAACTGCTTCTTTATATCAGCCACATCCTTGGGTTCTCGCCATTCTTCCCAATGGAGAGGCATTGGGGATCTTGCTCATACAACAAAACGTTGTAAGGTGCTTAAGATTCCTCACTTGTATCTTCTAATTTTGTTTTATGTTCTAAATGACTTAAAGGTTAGATTTTGGCAAAATAATACAGCCAGCTTTAACCATTTTATATGATAATCTCAGCATATACTTGAATTTTGGAGTATGGATCTTGTAGGATTGTCACCGAATACTTTTTTTATCAATGTGATCTTGTCATTTAAAGCAATGAGTTATATGTTTCAATTTAAATGAATTAGACATTGATTATCATTATGCAGTTCAAGCTCACGAAAGAAATTGTAGCCGCTGCTGCTAAACTTGTAGTCGTTGTTGTTGAAACCCAGGTTATGTATTTATGTATATATACTTGAGATCGTTAGAAGCTTATGTTGGATATAGATGCGGAGTTACTGCCCTCTGAAAATAGCCTTTCTGATTATAACAGGCAACTTCTTCTTACTTACCATAAATTCCACATATCATGCATAGTGCTTATATGAAGAACCATACCATATTCGACATTTATTTTGTCATTTGGTAGCGAATATGTTATGAAGAAAAATGCCCAAAATTACCCATGTTGACCCGTTTCAGTAATCAGTAATACCAGTTTTGACATGTACTTAAAATACCCATTTTACCTATTAACTCGTCCATTTCATTTACACCCTTTATTTGCGAGTCATAATAAATTACTTTTGTGCATGATAAAAGGGTTGCCATCTGTGTAAGTCCTTTTTATAGTTTCATGGCCAAAAGATAAATAAAAAAACACGTGTTCGTTACTGACTGATTGTGTGTCGGTCTTAATAGTTTTACTGGTGTTATTAACAGCTTACGGTCAGCAGGCTTTTTGGCACAGCTATTCTTCTTTCACGTTGTTCTCATCCGCAAGGTACTTGTAATGTCGAATCTACTACAGTATTACTTTTGTTCACTTTCACATATCACAACATATGATTAATCGTTTTATAAACTTGTAGGGGGTGAGAACATTTGATTATATAATTGCAAGGAAAGAAGAAAATGCGTTAATGGAAGAAGATATGTAGGAAGATGATTCAGATTTATCTTCAGATGAAAGCTTAGATTTGGATTCTCCTAAAAAAACAAGATTCGCCATTTGTAGGAAAACAATACCAGAGGTATATATATTTGTTTCTTGTATCTTGTTCGAACTCCCACAAGGGAAGTGTGTGCACGTATTTGCTATTCAGAATTTACTTATGGGTTATGTAACAATAACCCAATGTATTTTCACCAAAAAATGTGCATTGGCCCTTGAACACCGTTATTTCAGTTTTCCAAATTCGAATAAGAATTATTAACGGAAAAGGGAAAGCCATATTTGACGACTCGACACTTCTGAAATATTTTTTTTTGATTATTTTGAATATAGAAGGTTTTACTAAAGGGTAACAATCTACTTATACTAGTTTTTTGCTCCACTTCAGACTGAGGAACAAATACTTTCTGCAAGAATTGATAATGCACCCGAGTCAACCAAGAAACAAGGTGGTTTTCGTGCCGCTATAAGTCCATGGAAGCTTATTAAAATGAGCCGTCAAAAAGCTCAACTAGGTGCTGAAAGTGGTCCCTCCAACATCTGCCGATTCGGATAATGAAATTGAGTCTGATGATGAAAGGTATCGTATGAATTAAAAACAGTGGAAGATGAAGAAGGGCGGAAGATAAGAAAAAAGTGAATAAATCTGTGAAACTAGCTCGAGAGAGTGGAGTGCAAAAGGATGATGAATGCCATTAACTCAGTGTTAGAGAAGTTTACCGATTCATGCCTTCCTCCTTAGCTGGTTAACGTCATTTGAATATTTGGATAAATACTCTAGTTTGATCTTGAATGTTTTGAATGATTCGATTTGCATTTTGATTTGACTACAACTTTTGTGATTTGAATGCTAAATTTTCGTAATGGATCTATTTAATTTTGAGCTATCCGTTTGATTTATTATCTCTTTTTTAGTCATTGTAGATGCAGGATTAAATACATGCGAGCTTCGATGAGTGAAACTATTTGTATTTTTGTGACAGAATAGTGACCATTTACTGACTACATTTTTCTGACGGATTTCCGACTGAATTTTTCTGACGGATTACCGACAGATATCTGACCTGGTTTCTCAGGCGGTGTTTCCAACAGATTTCCGACGGATAGTAATTAGCGACTAGAAATAAACGACGACCTGTTTCTGTCACAAATCTGTCGGAACACACTGATTAACGCGATTTCCGACGGAAAAGGCTGTCGCATTAGTGTCCTAGTATGTAGTAGTGATTATGCTTTCATAAATCAAAGATAACTAATAATAAACTACAACTCAATGAACCTTCTAAATTCAGATCACTAAAATTCAACAACTGATACATATAATGATCGCACGTCAATCATTATCATCAACTCGGAATCATTTTTTCATCAAACTAATTATATAACTAACATAACGTTAAGCTACAAATTACTTCATTATTTATGTCATATCGACAAGACAAAACTACATCAACAGGCACGACTATTTAATATCACGCAAAAGTTATTCATTAACGAAACAATAGAGATTAAATCAACATCATTACCGCTAATTAAATTCAAAACTAATTTAACATATGTAGACTAATCGTAACCCTAATAATAACATAAATAACTGCAATAAACTAATATCAATCACAAACTAAAACAAGAAATGCATCATAACATCACAAATCAACTAATTAAAACGATTAAATTAAGCTTCGTTGAATTATATAGATTGTAGAATAGTGTTTACAGTCGTAGAAACTGAACTAACGCAAGTGGTGCGCGGCGGCGGCGGCGATCCACGACGACCATGACAGCGGTGGTCCACGAAGGCGGTGGCAGTGTTCGACGACGGTGGTGATATGTAGGTTGAAGTGTTTAAAAAGTGAGATTGGTTCCTGATCGTGGAGTAGTCGGAATGATGATCACTGGTTTTTGGAGGGAGAGGTCCGGAGGAAACACACACGAACTGTGTGTAAAAAATGAAGCAAATGGGGTGAGTGGAATTGTCCAAGGGTTACTTGGGGATTTCCTTAATTTCTCTATAAGTATATTATTTTATATGTACGTAAAACATCAATCAATAGTCCAAGAGGAAAAGGTCGAGTGAGAATGAGTGTCATGGTATAAATGTTCCCTATACATCACTACAAGGTCTCTTTATAGCTAATGTACTATAAGTCTATAACCTTTACGTACTGGTACGTATCTATTTGAATTGATATAACATATAACAGTTCAACTAAATACACCAAGCATCCCTAATTTTGAAACTAGTAACACACACCATTCCTATCGTTAGTTTTGCTAGTTAAGTGTTAACGGACGAGGGGTAAATTGGTCCTTTCGCGTTGAAACTACTAACTTAACACTAGCAGTATTAACTTATAACCAGCAATACTAACTTAACTTAGTACTGCTTCCTTAGTAATTACACTAGTAGTACTAATACTTAGTACTGCTCATTAGTTCTGCATTTTTTGTCATGGTTGAAAACATTTTAGCTCATCATTACCTAAATGGATGTTAATGACACTAAAATCACCAACAATGTATAAACACTTGTAAACTAAAGAAGCACAAATTGAATAATGCATTTGACTATTAAAAGACATACCCATACAAAACATACCATAGAAATGTCAATTACAATACTGAAACATAGTCTGAAACATAAATACCAAGTTCAAAAGATACTAGTTTGACATAGCACACTGTTTCTTTGTTGCCTGATTCATCTTTGCAGGTGCAGTTGAGGGTGTAGTTTGAGATGTACCTGTGTATGGATCTTTTTGGCCTTTACAAGACCTAGAATTGTGCCCAAGATTTCCACATTTCATACATGTCACAGTTTTATAAGCCCTAGACAACTTTCCATCCTTCACCATTTTAGCCTTTTCTTCCTTTGATTTTCTCCTATTTTTCCTTGGCCTTCCAACTGGAGTGTTATGTTTTGGTGGGGTTAGGGTTGTAGGAATTTGAGATTTTTTCCACATGACCCTACCATTCAAACAACCTATAGTGTAACTGTATGTTTTTTGCCAAGTTGCTAACCAATAACACTTATCAACCCATTCTTCAGGTATGCCCACTTGAACTCCATTAAGTGACATGTTGTAGTTTGCTGCTATAGCATGTGAACAAGGAATGCCTGTTAATTCCCACTTCCTACAACTACAAACCTTCTTAACCACATTAACCACACACTGAGAACCAGACTGGCCCTTTACCTCATACTCTTCACCCCCATTGAAAGCAACTGTGCAGTTATTAGCTCTGTCCATAGCTATTTTCAATAACTTAGTTGCACTAGGAGTAAGTGGTCCATCTGTTTTCTTAATCACAGCAATAACATTTACCATCCTTCTCATTAGGTATTCCCTAATGTATTCTAAAGCTGTGATTATTGGTGCATCCCTAGCATCTAAAATCTTACCATTGAAACATTCACACAAATTGTTCAACAAGATGTCTGATTTAGCCCTACCTGTTATTTACCATTCTACAGGTTAATAAGTGTACATGTAAGTACAATCTAAGGTAAATGGAGTTAAAAGTAAAGTGTTTTACCTGAGAAATGGGATCTGGACCAAGAATGAGGAGGAATTTTAGCCAACCATTCAAAGCATTCTTTGTTAAAGTCTTTCAAATCCTGCATAGCCTTATCAAAGTATGGAACTGTTGTTACAGATGCACATCTCCATAAGAGTTCTTTATAAGCTTGGCCATTCCATTGCTTCTTCATGTTTTCATGGATATGCCTGAGGCAACTTCTATGTTCTGCACATGGGAACACATTGGCCATAGCAATGGCTAAACCCTGTTGAAAAAGACAAAGTGGTTGAGTATTAAATATGTTAGGGACTATAGTTGTTATAAAAAAGTCAAATGTTTTGCATGCAGACAAAGTTTGATACCTTCTGTCTGTCACTGATAAAGGTGAAATTGGAATCTTTGGTCATTCCAAGGTCATCACCAACACACTCCAAGAACCATGTCCAAGAATCTGTTGTCTCCTTCTCCACAATTGCATATGCTAGTGGGTATATGCCATTATTAGCATCAAGTCCAATTGCAGTCAACAGTTGACCTGGATAAGGTCCTTTCATAAATGCACCATCAAGGCCCAACAAATCTCTGCCACATGCCTTGAAACCTTTCTTTAATGGACCTAAACAGATGTAGATCCTCTTGAACATTCTTGTATTCTCATCAGATGATACTGAATCTCTTTCAACTTCAATCTTTATTGTAGTATCATGATTTGCCCTTCTCAATTCTAAACAGTAATCCCTCAACATGGTATATTGTTGCCTATAGTCTCCTTTAACTTGATTTAGAGCAGCTGCTTTAGCCCTAAAAGCCTTCTGTCTAGACACACCTAGCTCATACTTCCTTTGCAATTCCTCTTGAAGAGCTCTAATGGGAATATCAGGGTTTTTCTCAACTTGGTCAACAATCCCTTTTGACAAGAACTTGTGTGTGCAAGCAATAATTTTCCTTGACTGCAAGCACTTATGTTCTTCATTATAGGTTCTTACTTCCCATGTTTCAGAGTTTTTGACCTTAGTTATCTGCACAGCCCATGGACATTCATCTGGTGCAAGTGGTTTGGGCCTACCTCTACCACCTGAACTGATCCCTTTCTTATTAGGCCCAAGGGGGGTATCATCTTGTTTACCTTTTCCTTTTATAGTTTTCTTTTTGGGCCCAACATCAGTGGTACTAGGCCCTTCACCATCTAGTATAAACACTGGATTTCTACCAAAGCACTTTGCCCTAATCCTAACTTTATCATTCTTTGCCAAATACAGTTGCCTTCTAGTTTCAATGGAATGAAGTCTTACTCTTTCTTTTACAACATCTGCAGATGCAAAAGTTTGACCAACAAAGAAAAAGTGCTTATGCACAATGTTATCTTCACTTTCCTTAGCCTTTTTAATCTGTTTAAGCTTCTTTCTCCTTACCTTCTCTATCCCATCATCATCTGAATCTGTTCCACTTTCAAAATTGTCAAGTATCAATAACATCTAAGTCATCTGGATTTACATCATATTCAGGTTCTTGTACACTCTCTGAATGCCTAATCCACTCAACATCTGCATCTATATTGAAGTGATAATCAGCCATGTCCACATTCACTTCTTCTAAATAAGTGTCTTCATCAAATAAGTAATCCTCATCATCACTTTCATCCTCCTCTGTTCCACTATCTTCCTCACCATCAAGCACTGTTTCACACAAACCTCAACCCAATGTTCTTCAGGTTCATTAAGTGAACAACCTTGTTTCTTCTTGTTCACATCTAAATGGATCAAACTCATAGTTCATCGGACAACAACTCTTGCATAATAATCATCCACATTGCTCATGTGGCATTCTCATTTCTCATTGCAACCACTTGGTCTTTTAACATTCACATTGGGGTGTAATTCTAACACCAACCTCTTTTGTTTAGTGGGTTTAGCAACTGGGTGGAAGATGGCATGCCTCATTACAACAGTGCTTGTAGGAAGGGGGGAAGCATAAGTGTCCCTTGCTTAGGTCTCAAAGTGCCTCACGAGTAAACCATAGTCCACTTATATGTTCTGGATATACCTACCTAATCCACGAACATCTAAATCATAACCTAATGCCTCTCTTAAATCCCATGTTCATCTAAGTAAGTAACCAGGAATTCAGATAATGATAAGTAAATGGGATCCACCATTCACATATCCTAACTTTTGCCATTACACCATTATCTCATGCACAGAAAACTTACTATATCACACCAATCAACATAAGCAACTAACCCATTTACATACTTTCTTTTGTCATCCACGTATTTGAACTTCCCAGCATGGTATATTTTTAGGGAAAACAAACCAGGATCCTTTTCTGTAAATGCAATAAGTATAAAACAATTAAAAAACAAAAAAAAACTATTTCACCATCATACTATTATTAGGGCAAAATTGATTAAAAACATACCGTATTCAATAGGCATTTTGTAATTGGCGTTATCATGTCTGATTTTCCATTCCATTTTGTGTTAATAAGTGTGTTGAAGAAGTTGGTGTGTGTTGAAACCGGTGTGTTCATAAGTGTGTGAAACTGGTGTGTGTTGAAGAAGGTGTTAAACATAGATAGTGAAATAAAACCATAAGGATGATGTGTGTTACTAGTTTCAACGCAAAAGGACCAATTTACCCCTCGTCCGTTAACACTTAACTAGCAAAACTAACGATAGGGATGGTGTGTGTTACTAGTTTCAAAATTAGGGATGCTTGGTGTATTTAATTTGAGTTAGGGACGATCTGTAATTTTGGGTCAAACCATAGGGACGATTTGTGAAATTTTTTCAAGATAAAATCTTCGTACATAATTATAACCACCTAAAGATGGTTGATGATAATAATCTCAAAATGATCACAGGAAATGATTTTATGCATGCTTTACTATGTTAGCAAAACCTTTTGTAACTTGGTACACAAATTATATCTTGGAATATAATGTTGACCTTCAGGACTTGATTTCAGTCTTATAGAAACGATCCGCTAGCTAGAGCCTAGAGCCTAGAGATCATGCTAATATCTGTTGTGAAACAATACATTATTATTAGCTAACTATATGAAGCATGATTCTATATATTCTTGGTTTTCAACCATGGACTCAATGTTGTTACAAGAAAGTTTAAATTCTTAGAATTACAAATTGGAACATCAGGATAACGTATTGCGGTTGTCTGAGAGATGTTGCATCTCAAAACTAGAGGTTTACCGGGTTCTTTTTTTGTATAAATATATATTTGGATGTTGCTCTCGGTTTTACTCGGTTATTATCATGTTGTTTACAAATCGTTATCAAGTTCATTGCTGTACTAGTAATACTTCTTTTCATGTTACACAAGTATAGAACAAACCATCTCTTTAAAATCCAACAAGACCATTACTTAATCTAGGATTCACAAAAGAGTGACTACAGTCAAAGATTCTGCAATTGGACGGCAAGAAAACGCCTAAAAGAACATTTTGTCAAAATAAATGCACAACACCCAATTGACATATAGAAAACAAAACTAAAGCAAATATGTTGTTAGTTTTACTCACATGAACACATTTCAAGAACAAGACAGGCAAACTTATTCAACCAACCACACTTTTATATTTATATAAATGGCTAATGGTCTAAAAATGCATCGAAGTTTTCCCCTTTTCCTTTTATAGGCATTCAACTTTTAATTATTTTTAGAGAAATCTGCAAATATGCTCCCTGTGGTTTTCCAAATTTGCAGATTTGCTCTCCAACTTCACGAAAGTGCAGGCGGCCTCCCCAAAACAAAACTTGTGTCGCATTCATGCTCCCTGGCAGGGAGCACGAGTGCAATGAAAGTTTCAAACTAGGGAGGTCACCTGCACTTTCGTAAAGTTGGGGAGTAAGTCTGCAATTTTTGCTTATTTATTTACATTTTCACCCTTTAATGTTACAAAGTTAATTGATTTTCAACAATGATAGTAACAAAAGAAATTCCAGTGCCTGGACATTTCATTGATCATAAATGTTTATGAATGACCATCAATTAGTGCTCGTATGATGTACAAAATGGGCTATTTTGTTGATGGTTCATTCAGCTTAGTAGTACCAACCTGGTACTAATGAGTTTTGTTCGAATATTACAAACCCATACACAGTTAATGTTTACCAACCTATGCCCTCACATGTACAAAATGGGCATATTAACAACTGTTTCAACATCAGTCAAGATTCAAGGCAGTGTTTTGACTACTGCCTTGTTTTCCCAACTTCCTTTGGAGGATTCTTGCACTTGGCATCCTCAATGTAGCTTGTTGTGGTTGTTCTTGTGGATGCAACTGGTACAGTTGGTTCTTTTGTTTGATCCAGTTGAGTGGTCCTATATCAGCTTGATCTCCAGTCTTGCTCCACTTGGTCTTCAACTGTGTATGCTCAGGTTCATGTTGTGAGTATGTTGTGGTCAGCTTGTGTCTGCTCTTGGTTCATCTTGCAATCCAACCATTTAGCTAAGCCAGGAGAGTACCCAACCTTCTTCTTACCTTGTCTTTTTTGTGTTCCAGCAGTTGACACATGTTTCCTTTTTGACCCACCAGCACCTCTACCTATTGACCCACTAGCACCACCTCTTGACCCAGCAACACCTCTACCTCTTAACCCACTTGCACCACCAGACCCACCAGCTCCTCTACCTATTGACCCACTAGCACCACCTCTTGACCCACCGGCACCTCCTCTACCTTAGACCTTATAGCACCTCTTCTAGTTCACTAGCAATTCATCCTCATTGGACCTCTCTGAACAACATCAACATTCTCAAAATCATCCACTGATTGGTTCTTTCTAGGCCTACCTGGCACTCCTTTGGGTTTTGGTGTTTGTTCAACTACAGGTTCATTGCAACTTGATTTGTTGTGTCTAGGTTTTTTGCAATTTGAACAACTTCCTTGTGAACCTAACTTAGAGACTCTAGTTGAACTACCACCCTCACCTATAGCTCTGATTCTTTTCTTTTTAGGCCTACCAGACATTTTTCTAGGTTTTGGTGGCAAGACAGTGGAGTACATGCTTTGATCAGGCCATAAATTCATACCAGGGACTGGTTTAACTTAATTGTAGGAGTACAAATACATGTCTGTTTCAAACCAGGTTGGGACATAACTCTCAGGTACCTTATTTATCAAGAATATTTCCCTTTGTGGCATGAACACAAGGTAGTCCTGATAACTGTCACATCCTGCAACTACATGTCCTCTTACCTTCATCAATTGTGAATCCTTCACTCCCTGATCTCACCTCAAAAAGATTCCCACCAGCAGGTATTACATGCCAAAACCTGCAATGATTGGTTATTAGTATGAATCTAAATAAGTTATATAAAACTAACAGCATTGAATGGGAAAATACCTTTGTTGTTCCTTCAGCCATTCCAATCTCTTTTTGATGTTGGGACATACCCAGGGTTTCATTTCCTACTAATTTCTCTTATTTTGTTCATCCTTTCAAGCACAATCACTCTAATGGCTTCCAGCATAGTTAAGAGTGGCTTATGTCTAACATTAACAATCACACTATTAAAGCAGTCACTGAAGCCATTCTCTATTGCTTCACAACCTTTGTCAACTTCAAAAAAGGCTCTTAACCAAGTTTTTGGATTCTTATCCATAAGATACTTATGTGCATTTGGGTTAACACTCTTTATCTTATCCATAATCTTGTTGAAAAGTTGAGGGTATAAGGATTTAGATGCTGCCCATAACAATTTCCTATACTCTAAGCTAAGGTATTGTTTCCTAAAGTTTTTATAAATATGCCTTGCATATTGCCAGTGCTCAGCATTTGGCATTACATCTTTAACAGCTTCAATAAAACCCTATACAAATGAAATTTAATTTAATTTAGATCAATAAACTTGTTGGGAAAGGTTATATCATATATAAGTGCCTTTACTTATGGTTGATCAGACATTTGAGTTAGCCCATTGCCTCTGCTGCAACCCAAGTCTTCTTCCAGCAACTCCAAAAACCAAGTCTAGTTGTCTTTGTTTTTATCATTTACCACTGCTCAAGTCACTAGATAAATGTGGTTATTCCTATCCCTTTCAATTGTTGTAAGTATTTCACCTTGATTAGGACTTTTAAGAAAAGAACCATCTAAAACAATTATTTTCCTACAACCTGCCTTTCATCCATTTGCCAGTCGCAAAAACACATAAAACCTATCAAATAGTTTTGCCCATCTGGGATTCACAGTCACTCCCAACTTTATAGTGGACCCAAGATTGGAACCTAAAATAGCTTTTCCATAAGATCTAATGTTCACCAATGCTCTTTTCATACTCTGTCAATGCATACTTCTTAGCATTTGTACATTGATTGAGACTGACCTTACACTTATACTTTTTCATCACTAAATCAGCAATATCACACAACCTGATTTCTGGGTTAGCCCTAATCTTATCACCAAAGATTTTGCAATCCACTTATAGTTGACCAATGCACCAAAGTTGAAATTCCTAACACATGTATGATTCATCTATAAGGTATTTGCCTTGAAAGTTTTTTCATCAGTCATCCACCTAGCATAACATCTACAAAGACATTTAGGCAAGTCATCACTACTAGCACAAGGGTACTTGGTCTGCTTTTTTTGTTTACCTTTTTCGGGATCAGACACCCTAGGTGGTCTTTGTCCACACCAACAAAAGAGAGAAAACCATTTGCCAAAGCATAGTAGGTTAGGCACTCTTTGAACTGGGAAACACTTGTATACTTTTCACCAACCTGCAATATAAACATATATATGTGTTAGTATACATCATTTGTTCATTTAAAAGAGAAACAAACATTAAAGTTCATATGCTTTTACCTTTGGTTTCCTTAGTCTCCAGTGTGTAGTTTCATCATACATTGGATACCTCTCCACATGTTTTTCAACAGAAATGAAAGGATCTTCAGTGATTCCATCTTTATCAGCAGTCTTAAGACTTTTCAACAGCTCATTCATGTAAATATCATGTTCCTCAAAAGTCTCACCTCTAACATTATCCGCAGGCATACTGTTTTCTTCATTTGGCTCATTCATTTCTTCATCTGGTTTATCTTTTGCTTTAGCCTTTGTCTTTCTATTAGCTTTCTTACTATTTTTAAGTTTTATTTTTTCATCTTAACCAGGGACTAAGATTAGTCAACTAACTTTTATGACTGATAGTTCACTATCATCATCACTCTCATACTCAGTCTCAGAGTCAACTTCAACAGTACATCTCCTAGTTTAAACAACATCTGATGCAACTTCACTAACATTTTCTTTTCCCTTGTCTTTAGTACTAGTCCTAGCTTCAACATCCTTTGTAGTACTATTCCTAACTTCAACACCTTTTGTAGTACTATTCTTAGCTTTAATACCCTCTGTAGTGCTAGTCCTAGCTTCAACACCCTTAGTTTCAACCTCCATCTCAGCCCAATCAACCATTTCATCAACAGAAAAGTCATTGCAATACCTCTTTTTGGGAGGGCCTATTTTCTTAGAAACCAAATCATCCATGTCATATGTAATAACTTGACTTAAATACTCTGAAAGATTCATATATAAGTGATCAAGATAAAGAGTAAGCCTACCAAATGTTTCTTCAACATCAAACATGTAAGAGGTCGACCTATCATCACTAACCCTAACTAAACCCCTTTCTAAGTCTTGGCTTGGTACTTGGTAATACAAGCCTTGAAAGTAGCAGCCACACTTTTCTTTTAAAAATTCAGCCAACTGTTCATAAGGCATTCTTGAAACAGCAATTTCAAGGATGACACCGTCAACATAAGTTAACGGTAAATGGGCAAAGTAGCCATCATTATAAACATCAAATTGATGCAGGTCGATACCAGAGATCATTCTGATAGATTAAACAAAATTAGGGTTCGTCAACAAATTAAATTAGGGAAAACTAACCACAATCGATTAAAAATATAAAAAGAAAGAAATTTTGACATACATTATTACATAAATTAGGGTTCTTGGAGTATTTGTCTATTATTAAATAACGAGAACTGATAACTGTTTTAATTAGGGTTAAGGATGAATTGGGGAAGAAGTTGATTTTGGTGATTGTGAATTTTGATCGTGGTTAAATGTTTAGAAGTGATATGAAACCCTACACCCAAACATGGTACTTTGATTTTTGCCAAAACGGACCCCCCAAAGTGTATAACGGGAAAATTGTAACGGACAACGAGAAAAAATGGGTTAATAAAATGCTACGTCAGATTTATTACTAACCATGACTACAATAGAAAGATTAGCACATTCGTTGCGCACAAAAGAATTATTAAAAGTTGAATGCCTACAAAAAAAGGGAAAAACTTCGATGCATTTTTAAATCATTAGCCCATTAAAAAATATAAAAAGTAAGAAATTTTGACATACCTTATTACATAAATTAGGGTTCTTGGAGTATGTGTATTATTAAATAACGAGAACTGATGATTATTTTAATTAGGGTTAAGGATGAATTGGGGAAGAAGTTGGTTTTGATGATTGTGAATTTTGATCGTGGTTAAGTGTTTAGAAGTGATATGAAGTCGTACACCCAAACCTGGTACTTTGATTTTTGCCAAAACGGACCCCCAAAGTGTATAACAGGAAAATTGTAATGGAAAACGGGAAAAAATGGGTTAATAAAATGTCACGTCAGATTTATTACTAACCATGGCTACAATAGAAATATTAGCATATTCGCTGCACACAAAAGAATAATTAAAAGTTGAATGCTTACAAACATTTACAAACAACTCCATTGTACCAAAACACTAATCTATTGAGACAGGAAGTCCTTTCTTTGAAGGGTTACTAGAATTCTAAAGATGATTGGGTTAGAGGATGTTTACAAGGTGGTCGCAGCAATGGTTCCGCTGTATGTGGCTTTACTTTTAGGTTATGGTTCAGTCCGGTGGTGGCACATATTTACCCAAGAACAATGTAATGCCATCAACTGGTTTGTGTGCTTCTTCACCCTCCATATCCTTTTATTTACTTTCGACTTCACTGCCCACATCAACCCTTTCAAGATGAATTATCATTTCATTGGGGCTGTCTTCATTATTTCCAAAGTTATTATAGTCGTTGTGCTTGCATTTTGGGCAAGGTTTAGTAGCAAAGGAAGTTATTGTTGGTCCATAACAAGTTTTCTTTATCCACCATGACCAACTCTCTTGTTGTTGTTAGTTTATGGACATAAATTAGTAGATGTGTGTTAGGATCGAACTCGAGATCACTGATGCTCACTTTACGTTATGAAGAGATAAATGTTTAATTAATTATTTATAAAAGTTATAATTTAATTATTAATGCAACAAAACATATAAAAAACGACCGTTAGTATTTAACGGAGAATGACTAACGACTGTTAACTAATTAAAGGAAAGGACTATAGATGGAATTAAAGAGATCAAAAATGGTTTTAGAATCCATTTGGGATTAGGCTAACCGGATGAAGGATTAGGGTATCCTAATCCTTGTCAAACTTGTTCTCTAAGTTTTCCACACTATAAATAAAGGGCCTAGGGTCATTGTATTCTCATCTCTTGTATACATACAATACCCAAAGTCTTTTCTCTTCTCCTTTTGTGGCTACACCGATCGGCAAACACCCCTTGTGATCGATCGAATTTTTTGAGTGTCAAGAAAATAGTTTTGTGTTTATTACTAGCATATCGTTTACTTGGTATTAGTACGTGTGTACAAGAACGTGTTTCAATCACACTATTGATTGAATCTTGGTTTGAATTACAAAAGTGTAAGAGGTTTTGATTCTTGTTTAGCTAGAATCACAAGGTACGCATACGTTTATGTTTGGTTAATTAATTACATGTTATATGATCCTCTATTCGCTTCCGCACGTATACTTTGATGTTAATCTTCCTTGCTTTGGACATTCTGTCCGATATGATGGTTCTTCAATGACTATAAAGGAACGTTGCCTTTATAATTCCAAAGGGGTGGACCAGATATTGTCAAATATGAAGCTTGATAGCTAATCATATGATGGTTGATCCATCTCGGTTGATCATCTGAAACTTCTGTGTTCTTTCTTAACTTCCGTAAATTGTTGTTGCACCTTCAATGGCTTCAACCAGAAATTATAAATCAGGAAAACCAGAAATTATCAATCAGAAATTATGCGAGTGTAAACATATGTAAACGATATTTAATTGCAAATTTACTTATGCAGCGGGTTCTGTTAACAATCCTAGGTCCTAACATTGTGAGCGCTTCGCCAAGTAGATTCAGCTGCATCACAGAGTGCAACCTATGCCTGGCATGTTGAGCTAGCATCATTGTGCAAACCCTTGCTTGTTGTCAACATTGGAGGACCTATTCGTGAGTATATCTTTCTATTTGTTATATTATTTGACACATGTTTTCTTTCTATGTGGCCAATTTGGTAGGGTTTGCTCAACTCGTTTTCTCTTTAGCCAAATTTTTATTTATCTATTTGGTCCGTTTTAGATAAATCATAACTCATATCAACCCATTCATAACATGGATTTGTATTATCTCGTGCCGAAATTCAAGATCTTTCTAAATGGAAAATGATGTTATTCGTCATTATGCATCACTTCATCACTAGAGAGGAATCCACAAATAACATGAACACATTGATGATTAAACATTCAGACCCTTATGTGAGCCGGTTTATGGACTTGCAGCAGAAGACCCGAAATGCATACACGGTGTTCTTTTCGTGGAAGTCAAATATGGTCACTATTGTGTGCTTGTTGGAAAATTGGAATCTGTTGATTATGGTCTATTTGTATAATGTCTTTGGATATGGAGATCATAGGACATTTTTATTGGAATTTTCATATTTAACAGATAAGAACACTTCCATGTATGGTGTATTCTTTCTCAATGGAAATGAAACACTTTGTTTCTGATAAATCCTTTATATAGTTTTTAGTTGTTTTTTATTCTTATTAACTGTTATCTTATATAGTAGTAATCATATTATCTACTGTAATTTTTTTTTCTATTGCCTTGTTACAAATCGGATTTCTCTTCTTGATTGGTTTTCGGTCTTTAGACGAGCTCCGAGGGGTGGTGCCGAATTGTCTCAATTTGAAGCTCTTCAAGCTGTTATTGGGGATGTTGTTCTCACTTATCAATGCGACTCTTGGAAGTGGTCGTTAGATGTTTCAGCTGGTTTTTCGGTTGCGTCTGTGCGACACTATGTGGATGACCATACTCTAGAGGTTGGCCTTGCTGCTACTCGATGGAATAAATGTATCCCCATTAAAGACAATGTCTTCCTATGGAGAATGGCGCTTAATAAACTCCCATCTAGGGTTAACCTGCATCGAAAAGGTATTGATGTTAGATCGGTTTTATGCCCCATTTGTCAAGATGATGTTGAATCGGTTAACCACATTTTGTTTACTTGTGACATGGCAAAAGATTTGTGGGACTTATTGGTTAAATGGTGGGATTTGGACATCCCGGTTTGTGCTAATATATCGGAGTGGTATTCTTGGCTTGACTCTTTGCATGTTTCTATCAAGGTGCGTACGTTCCTTGAGGGGGTGGGTGGTACTCTTTTATGGTCTATATGGAGCTTTCATAATATTTTGGTTTTCTCTAATCCCCCCTCCTATGAAGGCGATGCTTTGGGACTCTATTGTTTCTCAATCTTTCTTGTGGATTTCATCTAGACATCCTAAGCTTAAGTTTAGTTGGATAGGTTGGTTACATAATCCTGTTATTTTCATTGATTCTATATAATTTCTAGCTTTCGCTAGCTTTTAATAAAATGCCGGCGTTCTAAAAAAAACATGTAGGCTTATGAATGAAGCAACATGCTCAGAAAATTTAATAAAATTCATCACATTGATGTTTGGATATAACTATGTAAGTGTGAAAAAAAAGAGGATACTGAGAAAATCCCACATCGGCTGAGTGACTAAAGTGTAAAGGATGGGAGGCTGTATAAAATGAGAGAGAAGCAACATGTTTAGGTACTTACCTGGATGGGGTCTATGAGTGATCAAGAAGGCTCATGGCCTAGGTTGGTGACCTCCATTGCACTTAGGAGGGGTGCCACCCTAAGATCGACCCAAGTGGCCGAGTCTACATCGTAATTTGTTGCTGTGGGGGCCTGCGTTCGCGCGGCCCCTAACCAATTCTGTAGTTGTAATCCTTTTATTGGGTTTTTGGTTATTGAAGTAGAATTTTTTAGATTTTGATTTTCTGCAGAACTGGGCGTCACTATAACAGATGATTGATCTGTGTAAACAAATGGCAACCTTGTAATTATACTTTTCTCTTCTATTAAAATGTTGTGTTAATACGGGTTGCGTTTTGATTTTGTTTGTTGGTAATGGGTCGATATTATTAATATTTGTTTGTTGGTAGTGGGTCGATTAACATCTGTAGTAAATGTCGCTGTTTGAGTTATGCGCGTAGAGTGTTTTGATGAATTGCCAGAAAGGGATGTTCCGAAAACTATTACTTAGGTAGTTAGGTTAATAGTATTATTTCTAGCATTTTCATAGACATAATGTTAAAATATATTAATTTCTCTTAGAACATTAGCTTCTTTCAATATGCTATGATTTTGATTTTGCATTTATGTATGGAAATAAATATATAATAATAATAGGTTTGAAGAGACTTCCGAAATCCCTCCATGACTTCCATTGTCTATAAACAACAACGGCATTTCATGAAACCAAAAACGAATTCCTGAGTGTTTACTATATTTTTTTCGCAAAACTAAGACAAATTTTCAGTGGTTCATACAGAAAGGAACACTAATACTATTATAGAATTTTATATAAAAAAACTGACAAGACATGAAAACTGTCATTTTAGCTTGTTTTAGCGCAACTTTTATATCCATTAGTGTCCTGGTTTAATGTCTAAAACGGTACATTCAGATGTAGTAGGAAGCCAAAGATTATACAGATGCATTGTAAATGTGCAACTAGAAGTCACACTAAATATGTGATCCAAAAGGACAGATGAGGCCAGAGGCCGGGTACGGCTAAGGTCCATCTAACTCATTCCAACAGTCACTAGAAATCCTATGGATAATGGATATGGACCATGGAGATTCATTTATAGATTGGTCGATTGTCGATTCTGGTTATGTTTTAATAAATAAGGGATTTGGGTCTAAAGTCACCCCAGATGTACTTTTAATGCATAAAACTTCCAAAATCATTCTATAAAGGGAAGGACATATGGCTATAGAGACTTTATTAATGTTTGGCCACAGGAAAATCTTTCAAATTTAGAGTTCTACTGGTGTTAGATGTTTAGTCAACATAAGATGTAGTATTGTTTAGCAGTCACAAAGCTAAGAATTAATGTGACAGTAAAACTAGATTATGTTTTAAACAATGTAAAATTTTAGGATCATATGTGACACACCAATTGTTTACAAAAGAGCTAGTAACTTTTTTGTGCAATAAGTTGTTTAGGGTCAATTCAACCGAGTCTGCTCAGACCCATTAAAAACTTACCTGTTTTAAACAGTTACCCAACCTAACCGCACTGCCCATTTTCAACCTCTAAGATTCATATCAGGTTCGTATGCTTTTTTAACTCCAGATAGGTAAATATTAAGGCTGACAATCATACTAAAGAAACCTATTACGTTCATTTTTCCAAACGTAGCTTTCAATTTTTACGCAGGAACAAAAAACCATATATTTGAAACTATGCATACATAAGTCCCGAATAAAAGTCTTACCAGTAATGTAATCTATATACAAGTTAATTTACGCTGCTCATTTAGAAGTGGATGTATAGCATGTAGTCAAATATGAAATTTAATAGCTAATTATTCGATGGTTGGTCCATCTCGTGTTGATCGTTTAAAACTTCTGTGTTCTTAACTTTTCGTAAAATGTTGTACCTTCAGCGGCTTCAAGCAGATGTTATCAATTAGGAAAACTGAATTGAGTTTAAGGTTGATAGATGGTAACTTCCCTTCGATTATAAGTAACTAAGTTAAAGGCATCAAAATCACCAATGGTCTTTCATGAACATACCCCTTCCTCAAAATGGTGGAACCGATACGAACCCTGACTATAATGGACCGACTGCAAATCTTTGAAACATACTTTATCCAATTATGGCAATCATTGCACACACGAAGATTCTTCATGACACGCAGGGAACTGATTAGACGATGACAAAAGACCAAATGTGATGGCTAATTTCTCACTGTGTATGCATGTAGACGGATCCCTTTGTTCCTGCTCCAAATCATTCAAAAGACTGTAATGATTTTGTACATATCAATATCTGTAGCTCGTTTATTAAGATCCTTTAAATAATCATATATTTCATCCGCAGTGGATGAAGTCGATCACCAACAAAGAATGAATGAACAATATTCTTGACCTCAATCCAGCTACGTCCCGGAACTTTCTTCACGCCTCTCTCTTTCATCTACTTTCTTGTTCTGTTGCGATCATCCCATTTCCCGGAAACCGCGTACATGTTTGATAATAAACCATAAGTGGCCGAATCTTATGGTTCTAATTCAAGAAGGCGTTTTGCTGTAATTTCTCCAATTTCCTTGTTTTTTTGAACGGCACAAGCACTCAAGAGTGTCCTCCACGCCATGGCGTCTGGTTCGATTGGCATTGACTCGATGATTTCTAGTGCTTGGGTCAAAAGTCCGACCTTCCATGAATGTCTACAACAGAAGCATAGTGTTCAGGCTGTAGACCATAATCTTGACTCATTGAATGGAAATATTCGAGTCCTTTGTCAACTAACCTTACATGGGTACAAGCCGTAAAAACACCCACAAAAGTAACGTAATTTGGTGTATAACCGTCCCATTTCATATGGTCAAAGAGGTTAATAGCTTCATCTCCAAACCTGTGTTGAGAATAACTTGTAATCATTGCATTCCATTAAATGTTGGTTTTATCAGTCATTTAACGAAACTCAGTTTTGGCATCATCAAGGCTCCCATATTTTGAATATAAGTTATGAGAACATTAGAAGCTTCGGGCTCTAAATTGTAGCTGGTTTTTATCATTCTTCCATGAATTTGCTTGCCTTGCGTTATGTTTGTTCTATTTTTTTTTGTTAAAGAGTTACCCCGGTAAAGTATATTAAAACCGAAACAATTAAGTACAAATGGAATGTGGCTGAAATGCCACATTAACCTCAAGCTAAACGATAAACACCTAAAACTAATGCTTATGACATGCCATAAACACTTACAACTATGGAAACAACTAGATGAAACTAGGAAAAAATGACTACAAAACAAGCTAACCAGCAGCAGCCGTGAAAGAACTTCCACCGGTTTTTGTAAATAGGTTAGCTGTTTCATCATACACATTTTCAATTTCTTCTTCTTCATCTTCTTCTTCAACATTCAAGGCGGAAAAAGAATTTGACGAGGTGATATTATCTTTATTCAAAGAATTACCCCAATTCTTCAACAAAGATGACAAAATAGATTCATTACCCTTATTAGTAGCTCCCTTCTTTGGTGTGTTTGTAGTCACCTTTGGCTCATATCTAACAGTTTGTTGTTGGTTTTAACTCGAAGGACCGTCAAAACTGAGCCACGCCGTATTAGACTTGGTTTTTTACCTTTCGCTCTTCTTCTTTTATCACCGTTTGGAATCCATCATTAGTCTTCTCAACAGTAGGAGAACTAATAGGAGTAAGTAGAGACAATAGGGGAGCACCACCTTTTTGGACACTGGTCAAATATTTGGCAGTACATCACACCTGGCGGCTCCATTCAATTCAACACGGATGGTTTCTTTGGTGAAATCCTCCCCAATAAGGGACGGAATACCAATAGTAACCACATCCACAAGATCCTCTGAACTTACCTCAATTAAGCACCTAGCAAAACTACTCCTACCCCACGAATCATTACACATGGAACTTGTGTATGAATCAAGCATAACAAGTTTACCAATAAATGTAGCGATCAAACTAATATCATCCTCTTCAAATA
The DNA here is from genome assembly GCA_026074375.1 of Tanacetum coccineum. NCBI lineage: Eukaryota > Viridiplantae > Streptophyta > Magnoliopsida > Asterales > Asteraceae > Tanacetum > Tanacetum coccineum. Next base: position 10,207 of record BQNB010058509.1, on the reverse strand, counting down.
CTTGAATAGAAACATCATGTAGTTTAACCCATATCGGAATGCGAGTCAATTCTTCTTATGTTTGTTCTGTTTACAGCAGCACTAACAGCAGATCCATATGTAAACATATTCACTTGTTAGCATACAGAGACACTAGTGCATTACCAATTCAAAGATCAGATGAATAGCCACAAACGACGTACTATTTGACCATGAATGTGACGTCCATGATTTATTGCTTGAATTCCTGCACACGCACTAATTGCACTTGAAAATCCGATGTTATCTGATTGGATTACTTGGTATATCATCTCCTCGAATGTTTTAAGCGCTTCAACAAATAAATCTTGCTGGGGCTATCATAGCTGTCCAAGAAACATCATCTCTCTCCTTAAGACGCCTCAGAAATTTCATGGCAGTTTCCAAGTTTCCAATAAGCACGCTGCTAACATATACATTCGGTTGAAATCCCGTTTTAACAACTTGTGAATGGATCTGCTCACCTAGGTCTAAAGCACCCACTAAAGTGCACGCCCTTAATATGCTAGGATATGTGTACTGATTAGGCCTCAATCCTTCAATTTGCATCTGTGAGAATATACGAAAGGATTCACGAAGATCCACTAACTGTCCAAACGCCACTAAGAGGCTAGCAACTGTGACATAATCACTTAAGAGGCCTCAATCCTTCAATCCCCAGCCGACGCACAAGTCACAACCACTTAAGAGGCTAGCAATTGTGACAGAATCGTTTTAAAGTATCCAACTGCATTTTTTCATACAATTCTAATGCTTTTCAGTTACCCCTTTCTGAGCAAGATCCCATTTTCTCTTATTTGAGACTATTGACTAAAGAAATTACTGTTTTAGTGTAATCCGGGTAAGTAATACGAGTAATAATTAATGTTAAACATGTGTAAACCGGGTAAGTAATACATTTTAAACATGTTTACTTAATAAGTCATGTACCAAAGAGAGTAATTGAGTGAATGAGCAATTTATTTAGATCCCACATCGGTGGATAGAGGAAAGATGATGGGAGGGGGAGCTGTATAAAAAGGGAAACATGCAATTGGTTTAAGTACTTACCTGGATGGGGTCTATGAGTGATCAAAAAGGCTCATGGCCTAGGTTGGTGACCTCCATTGCACTTAGGAGGGGTGCCACCCTAAGATCGACCCAAGTGGTCGAGTCTACATCGTAATTTGTTGCTGTGGGGGCCTGCGTTCGCGCGGCCCCTAACCAATTCCTCTAGTTAAATTTAAGGTCAATGTCATAAAATACCTACGAAGTTTTAAAATTGTCTCGACTTTACTAACGAACTAAATTTCGTTTTGTCTAGACCAACGAACTTTCAAATTTTGTTCTGATATCATTCATATGATAAATGTTTACCGACACTGTGTCAGTTTTCTTCCACGCTACTGTTTTATAGTTATTGTATAAAAGTTCTTCCACGCTGGCATTAAAACAGTATATACGTTGTTATAATAGTTAGTAGTATTTTCTCAACCATCAACCCACACTCGCCTCCATACTCCACCGTTTCACCATCTCCTCCGGCGACATCGATGCTCTTTTATTCGGCCACGTCATCACCACCACTCCTTTAACCCTCTCCGACACCACCATCACCACCCCAACCACCACCATCGACATCACCTCCTTCTTCTCATCTCCTTCCACCACCACTTTCTACGCCCCATCAGGCCACCTCCATAAACCCACCCTCACCACCAATGAACCACCCCTCATTGGTTGGTTCTCCGGTCGCCGCAAAACCCATCTTCGACCTTCCATGAAAGAAACCAATGTCACCTCAAATCTTGCTAAATATGAAAGAAACCAATGTCACCGCAAAACCCATCTTGCTAATATTGAAACCAGTCAAAGTTGACTTTTGACTTAATTTATATCTGGGTAAGAGTGTTTGGTTCTAGGTTTTGATTTTTGTTGTTGTTATCGAGATGGTTGAATTGCGATTTGTTGTGGACATTTTTTGATTTTAGGATCTTGAAGATGATGGGTTGTGAATGTTCTTGTGTCCAAATCATATTCTTGATTTTTTGATTTTAGGATGGAGTAATTTATATCTGGGTGAATGTTCTTGAAGATAATGGGTTGTAATGATATTGAAAAGTCAAAGTTGTTTAAATAATATCAGATAAACTAAAATTATCATATATGAAAAAAAAGAAAGTAAAAAATAAATGACGTGGATGTAGTCTGTAGTACCAACCATAGATGTGAATGGTAATGGTGGTTTTGGTATGGACCAAATGGGGGAAGAAGAAAGATATAGGAAAAAATAAGAAAAATTAATAAATAAATGACGTGAAAATTGTAGCCGGTCATATTGGTCATATTGTCACATAATAAACAAGTTCGTTGGTCTAGACAGAACGAAATTTAGTTCGTTGGTAAAGTCGGGACGATTTTGAGACTTCGTAGGTATTTTATGACATTGACCCTTAAATTTATTTCTGTTGGGTTTTTGGTTGTTGGTCGATTGCTACATACCTGTGCTTTTTGAGTCTCATTGCTTGTTCAACTTGTTTTAGCATTTGATTAGCCACAACAAATCAATCTAGTTATAAAAAAGGTTGAATTATGGGCCAAGAACCCATGATGTCTTTTAAAACTATTACCTCTCAACCCCTGTGGCCAAATTGTATGTATGTCAAAATCACAGGTAACTGTACTGTTGTTTCATGCGAAATCTTGGTCACTAGAGACACTATTCAAAGGTTAAGATAGATTGTCAAGTATGGTACAGAGTGTAAGAATAGATTTAATTTTCTCAGAAATTTAGTCTTTCAATCTGCTATCACTTTGATTTTGCAGACTTGCAAAATCCCTCAGTAGTACTAGATTGTTGATTGGTTGAATTGTAGTCTTAAAACATAAAGGTGAGGAAGCCTTTGTGTTGGGTCATTGGGTTTCCATGCTCTTCGTATATTGTTGAAAGGTTTGAGACTCCTTGTGAAAGCATGCACAGTTGACACCCCTTATTGGTTTCTTTCTACGAAGTCTCCTGTGAAAACTATACGACCATTTCGGCTTACGTAGTCAACTGTAGAGGCAAAATCTTGCTCCACGTGCTTGCGATGAAGATCTTTCGGACATGCTCTGCAGTCCTCGGATGACCTATCACAAAGAGTAAAACACATTAGCCTCGCCCTGGGTTTGATCCCAAGACCAAGCTCTGGTGTGAGCATATGGTTTTCGGTTCTTGTCTTTCTGTCTATCTAGCGGCATGTGCTGTCCGGATTGTGTCAATCGGACATATACGCCAACATCAACTTAACAATCGGAGACCACAATTACATAAAAGAAAGACAATGGTTAATTGGCATGGATGTTGTAGGAAGCCAAAGATTATACAGATGCAATGTAAATGTGCAACTAGAGGTCACACTAGATATGTGATCCGAAAGGACAGATGAAGCCAGGTTTGGCTAAGGTCCACTTAACTCCTTCCCAGAGTCACTGGAAATCCTATGGCTAATGGGTATGGACCATGGAGATTCATTTATAAATTGGTCGATTGTCAATTCCAGTTAATGTTTTAGCAAATAAGGGATTTGGGTTTTAAAGTCGCCCCAGATGTACTTTTAATGCATAAAACCTCCAAAATCATTCTATGAAGCGAAGGACAGATGGCTATAAAGACTTTACTTATGTTTGGCCACAGGAAATACGTTTGATACTGTTTCAAATTAAGTGTTCTACTGATATTAGATGTTTTTTATAGTAGTCACAAAGCTGGGAATTAATATGTTACCCCAACCTACCTGCACGGCCCATTTTCAACCTCTAAGATTCATATCAGGTTGGTATGTGTTTTGAACCGCCGGATAGAGGTTGCATGCAAATCACTTTTCACAATCATTACCACGGAGGTATTATTTATAACTATTAGCGCTGGCAATTATACTAAAGAAGCATATTACATTCATTCTTCTAAACGTAGATTTGAGTTTTTACGCAGGAATACAGAACCATATATTTAAAACTATGCATGCATAAGTCCCGATTAAAGTCGTACCAGCAATGTTATCTATATACAAGTAATAAGTTGATTTACGCTACTCATTTGGATTTGGGAGTAGATGAATACATGTTCTCAAAGCTATGCAATTAGTCAGAAGCTTATATTCAATTGGACGGAGAAAGAGAATAATGACAATATACACAGTCCAAAAAAAATACAATATACAAATGTAGCCTGTCATAAGAAGAGAGCAAGTGAACTAACCTCATTTGGATGAAGTACTTGCACATCGAACGGTTAGAAGTACTCTTCAGTCTTCACTTCCGAGGATCAATATAAACTGCTATTCACCGTCATGCCCCATCATCAGTTTTTCTTACGGGATACGGGGAAAAGCGGCAGGCACGACCCCACATGTCAGACGAACCAAATACTGTCAAAATTCCAAGCTAAGCACTTGACGGTTGCGCCATCCGGGGTCAATATGAGAAATATGTAACTTCCTTGCTTTGGAAATTCTGTCAAATGTGATGGTTTCTCGGTGACTGCAAAGGGAAGTTGACTTTATAATCCCAACCAAGGGGTGGGCCAGGTATTCTCAAATATGAAGCCAAATAGCTAATCATATGATGGTTGGTTCATCTCGTGTTAATCGTTTGAAACATCTGTGGCTTCAACCAGAGGTTATCAATTAGGAAAACTGAATTGAGTTTGAGGTTGATAGATGTTATCTTGCCTCTGATCATAAGTGATCAAGTTAAGGCATCCAAATCACCAATGGTCTTTGCATGAACAGACCCCTGCTCCAAAATGATGGAACCGATACGAGTCCCTAACGATAATAGACCGACTGCAAATTTTAGAAACATACTTTATCCAATTATGGCAATCATTGCACACACGTAGATTCTTCATGACACGTAGGGGAACTGAATTAGACAATGTCAAAAGACCAAATGTGATGGCTAACTTCTCACTGTGTATGCATGTAGATGGGTCCTTTTGGTCCTGCTCCAAATCATTCAAAAGACTGTACCGATCTTGTACATAACCAATATCTGCAGCTCGTTTATTAAGATCCCCTAAATAATCATATATCTCATCCGCTAGTGGATGAAGTCGATCACCAACAAAGAATGAATGAACAGTATTCTTGACCTCAATCCAGCTACGTCCCGGCACTTTCTTCACGCCTCTATCTTTCATCAACTTTCTTGTTCGGTTCCGATCCTCCCATTTCCCGGAAACCGCGTACATATTTGATAATAAAACATAAGTGGCTGAATCTTCTGGTTCTAATTCAAGAAGGCGTTTTGCTGCAATTTCTCCTATTTCCTTGTTTTTTTGAACGGTACAAGCACTCAAGAGTGTCCTCCACACCATCGCGTCTGGTTCGATTGGCATTGACTCGATGAATTCTAGCGCACGGGTCAAAAGTCCAGACCTTCCAAGTATGTCTACAACACAAGCATAGTGTTCAGGTTGTGGGACTAGGCCATAATCTTGACTCATTGACTTAAAGTATTCGAGTCCTTTATCAACTAGCCTTACATGGCTACAAGCCGTTAAAACACCCACAAAAGTAACGTAATTTGGTGTATAACCGTCCCGTTTCATTTCCTCAAAGAGGTTAATAGCTTCATCTCCACAGCCGTGTTGAGAATAACCCGTAATCATTGCATTCCATGAAATGTCATTTTTATCAGTCATTCCAAGAAACTCACTCTTGGCATCATCAAGGCTCCCACATTTTGAATATAAAGTTATGAGAACATTAGAGGCTTCAGGTTCTAGATTATGGCCGGTTTTTATCATTCTTCCATGAATTTGCTTGCCTTGCGTTATGTTTGTTGTATTTGCAGCAGCACTAACAGCAGATCCGTATGTAAACATATTCTCTTCAACTCCAATTTCATTCATTTGAGAGTATACTTTCAGTGATTCCTCATAGTTCCCGCTCTGTGCAAACCCCGAAACCAATGCATTCCATGACACATTATCTTTCAAATTAATCTTGTCAAACGCCAAATATGCCTCGTTTATTGAACCACATCGAGCATACAGACACACTAGTGCATTACCAATTGAAAGATCAGATGAATAGCCACACACAACTGCTTGACCATGAATTTGACGTCCTTGGTTAATTGCTTGAATTCCCGCACACGCACTTATTGCACTTGAAAATCCAATATTGTCTGATTGGATTCCTTGGTATATCATCTCCTCAAATGTTTTAAGCGCTTCAACAAATAAATCATGTTGCGCGTATCCCGCTATCATAGCTGTCCACGAAACCACATCTCTCTCCTTAAGACGCCTCAGAATTTTCTTGGCAGTTTCCAAGTTTCCATGTTTGGAGTACATGTCAATAAGCACACTGCTAACGTATACATTCGGTTGAAAACCCGTTTTAACAACTTGTGAATGGATCTGCTCTCCTAAGTCTAAAGCGCCCACTAAAGTACATGTTCTAAGTATACTAGGATAAGTGTACTGATTAGGCTGCAACCCCTTGATCTGCATCTGTGAGAATATACGGAAGGATTCATGGAGATCCCCTAACTGTCCATACGCTACTAACATCACATTCCATAAAACAACGTTTTCTTTTTCTGTTGTAAGGAAGAATTCATGAGCGGTTTGAACATCAGAGCACTTTACATAAAGATCAAGTAAAGACCCTTCTATGATTATATCTGCACACATTCCTGCCTTTGTTGCATATGAGTGCAGCTGTCTTCCTTTAAAAAGGTCTCCAACCGATGCACAAGCACTTAAGAGACTAGCAACTGTGACAGAATCAGGTTTTACAGCATCCAACTGCATTTTCTCATACAATTCCAATGCCTTTTCACTTAGTCCTTTCTGAGCAAGACCCGAGATAAGCGTGTTGTATGATACTCCATCTCGATACTCCATTTGACTAAAAATCTGTTCCGCAGATAACAAATCACCACAGCGTGAATACAATGTGACAAGAGCATTGCACACAAAAGTTTCAGACGAAAATCCCCATTTATGAATAAGGCCGTGCAACTGCTCTCCTACATCAAAAAGCGCAATCTTTGTACAAGAACTAATAACACTAGAGAAAACATAAGGCGTTGGTAAAATCCCAGAATTATGCATTTCAGTAAATAACAAAATGCTCTCCTCCTCACATCCATTTTGAGAAAATCCCGAGATCATAGCAACCCAAGAAACATTATCCCTCATACCCAAACCACGAAACACATATCTCGCTCTATCTACATCCCCTTTCTTCGCATACAAATCAATCAACGGATTACACACAACATAATTCGTACCAAATCCACACCGCACAATCTTCCCATGAATCATCTTCACACTACAATAATCCACCTTATCTCCACTACACGCCCTTAAAACATTCGCAAAAGTCACCTCATCCGGAGCAACAGCACCCTCCAACATCCTCCCAAACAACCCGAACACCACACCACTCATCATCTTCTTCCCAATCAACCCAAAAAACACCCCATTCCAAAAACTCAAATCTCTGTAAGGCATTTCATCAAGCACTTTATACACACAACTTAACTCATTTTTCGCAACATAAACGTCAACTAACTTACTACGAATTACATCAAAGTTCTCGAAACCCGATTTCAGTATCTTCCCATGAACCTTCTTAACATCTGTTAATGACCCAGATTTTAAAAACCCTTCTAACAGCCAACAATACGTTTGATCATTAGCATGTATTCGACCCGAAAAACTGACACTGTTGTTATTCGGGTTATCGTATTCTTCGAAAAGATGCAAAGATGCAGAAGTGGCGAATGTTGCTAGTTTTAATGTGCGCGGGAAAGATTGAATTGGGGTGAATAAGAATGTACCACGTGATAACATCGTTATTGGGTGTTTGTTCACACAGTAAAACCCTCACACATAAACACTTATGAGAGCCTCTAGAGCATCGGGCGTGGCTAGAGGTGCAACGCGTCAAGTCGGACTCAAGCAGCTTGAGCTTGATTCGATCAAACGAGCCTCAAGCTTTTTACAAGCGGTTTGAATCACCAGTGTAACGATGCGACATTTGTCGGGTAACCCGGGCTTGAACTTGAGTCGGGATTTATTGCGTCGCGAGTCGAGTTCGAGGTTATATAGGCTTCACTCGAGTTATTGTCGAGTTTTTCGTGCTTATACTTAATATATATGCGTTTTCTTTTAAAACAAGCAAAGATTACCCGCGCGTTGCTGCGGGCGTTATTTTTTCGCGCGTTATTGCAGGGCATTTTTTTTTTCGGGTTAATTTATTCGGTCTCATGTTTAATAGTTTGTTTTTTTCTCATATTAAATGACAATTTTTTTTAATAAAGGGGATATATATATATTTTTTTTACCCAGGCCGATAAAAAGTCGTAAACGTAATTTTTTTTTCTTCTTATTTTTGACGAAAGAAGGAGGGAGTATAATTTTTTTTTTCCGCCGATGAACAGTAACCACCGGTATATTTTTTTGGCCGATGAACAGTAACCACCGGGCTAGTCGATGTGGGTGACACTGTTCATCGATGAACAGTAGCCGGTTACTGTTTTGGCATTATATGTAATCGTAAACAAAAGAACCCGCGCGTTGCGGCGGAGCTAATTTTTTCCCGAATAATTTTTTTTACGTTTCGGGGTTTTTTTTTTGGCCGATGCGTTATGGCGGGGCTAATTTTTAATATTTTCTTTTTTTGTATGATTCGGGGAAAAAAAATTTGTTGGGACGGGCTAATTTTTTCCCGAATATTTTCTTTTTTTGGGACGGTTTTGTAAATTTTTTTACGGGAATTTTTGTGTAAGAAAATCGTAAATAGTTAAAAGGTGAGGGTCCGTTTTCTATTTATTTTTTTTTACTTTGGGCCAGATTTTAGGCTATTTTTTGGGTTTTTTTTAGCTAATTTTTTCCCGGATATTTCCTTTTTTTGTACGATTCGGGGAAAAAAAATTTGCGTTGGGACGGGTTAATTTTTTCCAGAATATTTTCTTTTTTTGGGACGGTTCGATATCTTTTTTTTTGCCGATGAATGTAAAAAAGTTGTGAACAATAAAAACTTGAAGTGTTTTTTTTGTTAATTTTTTTACGGGATTTTTTGTGTAAGAAAATCGTAAATAGTTAAAAGTTGAGGGACCGTTTTGTATTTTTTTTACTTTGGGCCAGATTTTATGCGAATTTTAGGCTATTTTGTCGACAAATGTGTATATTTGTACGTTTGTGACCATATCGGTTATTTTAAAGTTATTAGGTATCGAAGATGTTTCCGCGGGTATTTTTTTTATCTGAAGAAATCGAAACTTTTGTAATATTTTTTTTTAACTCTTACTTTCTTCATACAAATTTAAAAAAAAAAAAAAAAACCAAAATCAGGCTGGCCCAAAAACGGGAGCTCGTTACTGTAGCAACTGGCCCACTGTCAAAACGACAGTGGATCAGTCGCGTATTGTGTAATATAGTAATGCTATATTCGAACTGAATTTAAATTTTATCTTATATTTTGGCTTTAGTTTGTTTCAAATATACGTCCTCACATATAAATCGGAATTTTCAAGTCGAACTTAAGAAGAACTCGAGCTCTTCTCATGAAGCTCACCGAGCTCGAGCCGAACATAATACTGTCGATTTGAGCCTCACGAAAGCTTAACTCGATTCAATTTGTTTATACCCCTAATACAAATCAACTACTAAAAACTCGTATTGACCACCAAATCAGCTACCAATTTCAATATTTCTTTAACAAAGTTAGTGAAATACTAAAATTGATATCTACTTATATTATAAGTGAAACCAGTCATATAACTGTAGAGCCTTATAAAAGAGCCACGTGTCTCGTAACAGTTCGTCCCTATTTTACCATTTGCATATTACCTCTTCATAGCTTTAGTTACTTTTCTCAAAACACACAGTCTTCATCTCTCCCTTTCTCTCTCATCCAATTAAAGTTCTCTTTATATTTTGTAGATCTTTGCTCAAATCATTTTTACCTCTTTATATTTTTGTAGATCTTTGCTCAAATCATTTTTACTTGTGGCTCTCAGTATGTAAGTACAATGCTTTTACATTCATATTTTAGTGTGTTTCGACCATGTTTTTATTAACCATGTATAAATCAAGTCAACATTCAAAGTCAACGGTCAACATTGAATATTCAAGTCAAGTCAACATTCAAAGTATATTTATTAGTCATTAATTTGTATTGGGCCTAAGCCCATAGTAATAATTCTA
>BQNB010058508.1:0-37733 GCA_026074375.1 Tanacetum coccineum | reverse complement strand
CAAAATATAAAATCAGAAAAACTTCAAAAATACCAAAAAGAATCTTCTCGACATGTCTCTTGGAATCGATAACATTTACTTACCCAGAAATGTTGATTAACATCTACACGGGCGTGTAAATGAAGCTCGAGCAAGAGTTTCAAATGCTTTCAAAACATGTCATTTCTAAATTTTTCTTAATGATTTATGTACATTTCAGTACATAACTCGATCCCGAATGTAATAGGGAAGTGTACGCTTCAGTGCGCTTACTCTAAAAATAGAAGAGAAGTCTTCTATCATGTGTTTTTTTAAATCGTTGAACACAATTTTTCAAAAAGAACTTTCAATGTCAAAATTGTCTACAATATAATTTGTGGTATTTTTCTATAAAAAGTGGTATTTGTTAAAATTGTGTGTTCAACACTCCCTTCCTCGAATAATTTTCTAAAGGGGAGCTTTTTAAAACAAAGCCTTTTAATGTGTCGGATACATCTCATAAATGTCAATTTTATGTATCCAAACACATTCTGTGAAATTAAAATGTGGAAACTTATAATGTCAATTATTAATATACATTGTTCACTAAGGCATCTCACTCCGTCTTCAACATTTTGTGGTGTCATATATACTGTTGAAGGGGAGCTATCAGAATCTATGCAATATCGTGGTATAATTTTTCTCCCCATGGAATTTTTCATGTCAAATTTTAATCAATTGGTATTTCAAATACTAAGTGTGTTATTATTTAAAATAAGGGGAGAAAATTGTAATTAAAATATGATATAGGAGAAAGTGATCTTTAAGACTCGAATCTCGGAGCACATGTGTAGGGGGAGTATTTGAAAATAAAAATGTCAGAAAATGGTTTTATGGTTCGATCTCATACCATACCCAACAACCTAATAATTTCACCGACAATTTCTGAAGTCATAAGTTGGTTAGGTTAGGAATAAGTCCTACGATCCAACCAGAAGCCGAGGGATCAACTCCAAGGACACTTCATAGTTAGTAAATAGCAAGTCCCATTATGTATGATGGGAGAAGAATGTGTAAAGGAAAAATGCAGACTAAGATTGAGCAAACACTGGAACCAATCACAACAAGGTGTTAGTAATGACGTCTTGGTAAGCCATTGAAGGGGTTGAAGAATGAAAAAAAATGTATGGATAAAGGGTGAAAAGAAAGAAGCCCTCTAAACACCTTAGGCAGAAACCGAGTCAAATACATAATCTATTAAAATCACAATGATGATTGTTGATATTGAAGAAAGTCGTCATGGACCCAGTGATGCAATGCACAACCCTTCTCAGCCATTCGGGTTTCTCTTAAAAGAAACTTGTCTCATTTGTCACGGAGATACAACGTTACTATTTGACATCACACACCGAGATTATTAATATTGAATAGGTGGCAGTCTGCTCCATCCTCCGATTACTAAAACCAAAGTGCACAAATCGAGTCTAGAGCCAGAAGAGATCAAATTATAAATCTCATTAGGATACAATGTCAAAATACACTTATGAACACCACAAAGTTGTCACTGGCTATAACAAAGAGTCCTACGCATTATCTTTGAGATCTTGCAAAACATCTGAGTGATACTTAAGTATTCACAGTGAAGATGGAAATCCTGCTTGAGCCAACATCAAACAAGCTCTTGGTAGGTGACTTGCATAGTTCTATATGAATTGAGCATGTGATAACTGGATAGTAATTTTGGTCCATAAATGAATAGACAACTAAGATCCAAAAGAAGAAACTATTGAATCACTCTTACCGTAATGCCTGCTTTGAGACTTCCGGTAATTAAAACTAGCAAGCATGGTAAACTAATACATCTGTGTTAAAGACCTACGCTTTGAGCTGGAAACCCTGTCAAGGAGATTCTTTGAATCTACCTGATCACAGGTATAGTATTTATACTATAAAACGAGAAACCGGAGGTTAATGCAACCGAACTCAAGATGAATGACAAAGCCAAATTCATCTTTTATTGCTAACTGTCTTATTTCAGGTTTAGACACGGTGTTGCAGCCTGCATTCTAGCGAAGTCGAATCATAAACCACATGCCTCATACTCAAGCATTCAAAGGTCATCATCAAGCGTCAAAGATAAGTTTGATTCTAATCTTCCCCACCATCAAAGAGCCTCAAAGTCAAATAAAGAATCATCAATTGGGGAGATTGTTTAAAAAGAAATAAGACTTATAATCTCATATGTCAAACAATAATAGTAACAGTATGAGCATGTTGGTCAAGAGCACAAGTTGATCAAGAAGTCAAATCAAGATGATTCAAGACAAGGAGATGATGCAAAGATAGATTCTCAGAACTCAAAGTCAAAAGAAAAAGGCCACGAATCAAGATACACAAAGCATGATTAACAAAGCCGTTACAAACAAAGACAAGACCATAATAAGGCAAAGCATAAATGTCATATGTCATAGTCTTCAATCTCATTCGGTGGCACAGAGAGTTTGAAGAAAGAGACCTCACATTGGAGATTATTAGCCTTATAATATATATTAAGTCAAACAAGAATGTTATCGGTCTAAGAAAGTCAAACTAGGTCTTGTATTGTAATAGGCTAGTCGGGTTCAACGGGCTTGGATTGTAATCTAATATTGTCCGTGTTTCGGGCTCAAAGCCCAAGTTATGCCAAGCCCGGCCCAAGTTACAAGCCCATAAGCCACCTAGCATGGCATGGGTATAAATATCCCTTCACCACACTTGGTGAAGGGTGTTGGTTACATTTTCCCATCACTTGTAACTTCCTATTTTTCTCTAATCTAACTTTCTTTCTTGTTTCTCTCTCTACTTTCTCTCTCTAAGATTTCTTCTCATTTTCTAGCATCTTGGTATAGATTATAGTTGTGTAATGGATTAAACTAGTGGGATAACACCTTGTCACCACCCTAGCACCCAAGAACCTCCATGAATCACCTACTTAAACAAACTTGCACACCAAGTTGAACCTTGTCACCTCCTTGGTATGCCGCACCTTTCACCAACACCTTGCACCTCACCATACTACCTTCCCAGCTCTCCTTAGTCACCATGGCTAAACCTTGGTCCCTACTCCATCCAACTTGGCCACCACATAAAGTAAACATGGTCCCTACTCTTCCTTTTGCACTATATATACACGAACACATACATACTTCTTCAATTCACCATTTAAACTCAAAACATCTCAAAGTTATGATCTAGCCAAGCTAAGGAAGGCTAAGAAGGAAGTATAAGCTGTAGTAGAAGCCATAGAAGAGAAGAAAAGAAGTCCTTGATCCATCTCCTAAGTTTTAGATTTCATTTCACTCATTTTCGACCCATTTCACCCATTCGTATACTTGTAAGCTTTTCTACTCGTTCAATAAGCTCTTGTCTTATTTTAAATCTTTAATAAGCTCTATTAGATCATGTATAAGCTACTTGTTTAAGCCTTGAATCACAAACCCACATGGTTTCGTTTTCCTAAACCAAACGAACCCATTTTGGATTTTTAAGCTCATAAGCTCTTTTGATAAGCTATAACCTCGTAAAAGTTACTTATTTTAGCTTATAGTAATAAGCTATAAGCTACAAATCCATTTTTAAATCGAAAATATCAAGATTATTGAATTTGGACTAAAAATGCAAAACATTTCATGCATAAGGTTATATATTGTAACTTTTAAAACTTATTAAACTTTCAGGCAAAAAATGTAATTATCCTAAAGTTAAACTTCAGGGGTTTGTTTTGCCAACTTTCTAAGTTAAGGGTTGAATGTTTTAGAATTATATATAAAAGGTTTAAAAGTGTAAATATATATACCAAGGGTATATATTGTAATTCTCATATTCTCAAAGGTATAAAATGTAATATTTTTATATTAATTATAAAAATATATATTATAATACTCGATTTTATTAAAACCTAACACATTTCTCGTTATCATTCATCGATCGAAACACTATAAAATCAATTATGTTAAATATTTAACATCCACTAGCTTTTGAAGAAACTTAAAATCTTATCATTTAATCTATAACGTATCACGTTACTAGGGAGTTTCATGTGAGGGGTTTCATTTGGGTAGACATTTTGACGAGTTGCTGGATTTACGATTTAAAATGTCCTAGCTCCTCAAACGTTTACTACATGGCCACTGGATTATGATAGCCCGAACAGTGATATGATATTTTCACAAGTTAATAAACTAAACGAATACTTACTTTATGAAATAAAGTTTGAAATAAGGTTTACACTCAAACTAAGACTTGACATATTACCCCAGGTTGCGTGACGAGGCTGTTTACTTCCATTTGAATTAAATTTCAAATCAATCAACTACCTTATCAAGGTGAGTTCATAGTCCCACCTTTACATTTTTTCCAAACTCCGTGGGAAGATACATGCTATAAACCATGAATACAAGTATTTTTCCAATTGTATGCTATCCTGGTATATTATTGCCTAAGTTTGCCTTCACTGCCAGTATTTCTTAATCATGAACCATTAGTCACTTGCGAGTGAACGTGAATATTGTGGATAGATCTATTAGGGGTGACGACTCCCGTTGGTGTACCCGTACATGGGGTAACCAAACGCACTATATTTGAGAACAATGGGTAACTTTGGCAAGTTACCTTTCCTTATGGACAGTTGTTCCTTCAATTCGTTAAATATACTTCGGATGTTAATGTTTGGTTGCATGAGCTTAGGGTAATAATAATGTTTTTTATGATAATTGTATTCGTTGCAATTATTACCACTTATGATGACTTGTATTTAACTATTACATTGCAAACACTGTGAATTTCACTCAACCTTTGTGTTGATCCTTTTAGCATGTTTATCTCAGGTAATTACGAAACTATGGCATGGAGTAGCATTGGACTTGAGGACGTCCAAACTTGTTATCATTCAAACTTTATGTTTTCAATGTACTTTGGGACCTCTTTTGTAAAACTCTGATATAATATTGAATGATAACTAAATTTTCCCAAACGTCTCTTTTGAGTCATTTTCTATGATTATGATTGTTTGTTCATGAAGTAATACCCCAAATTAGCTTTAGCTGCTATATGTTAAATAAGGGGTGTTACATATTGGTATCAAGAGCTGCGGTTATAGAGAACAAGGTTAAAACCTAAACTATAACTATTTTCCGTCCAAGAAAGTCCTCCGTGCCACTACATTTCCGGAATAGTATGTAAAGATACATAACTATTATATAAATAACTTATGTTATTTTACACTGGGTTGTTATACAGTTATGTCTTCATTCACCCACCCTATTATCATCCCATCTGATTATGATGTTGAGGATGCTTTTTCCTCTACACACTCTCCAGACTATATCCCGGCTTCACCAGACTATTTCCCAGCCTCACTGGGAAACACCTCTCCTGATCCTTTAGATGATTTATCTAAGTATCTTTTGGCCTCACTATCATTCTCACCTTTTCACGATGATCCATATATGAAGGTCATGCAAGCATATGATGCTACTAATAATGAATCACCTATTCCACTACCACGAGCTCTTATTGCTCCACTAACTGTTTTGCCTCCGTCTCTAGTATTACCACCATCACCAATGTTTGATCCCTAAGATTTCTTTCTTCCTGAAGAGATTCTTCCACCTCATAAATGAGCCCGTTTCCTATCATCTTTCTTTACTAATCCTTTTGCTCTGCCTCAAGTATTTGAGATTGGAGAGAATTATCATGGCGCTCTAGACATGTCTTACGCACGTCATAAGGAACAGATCGAGACTATTTTAAATCATTTAGATGAGCTCCCTTTTGAGCGCATTGAGCACATGGAAGATAAGATAGAAGTTATTGGTAATAGTCGAGTAATCATACAACAGGATTTTGAAAAATTAGAAACCGAACTTCATGAAGCCCGTGCCCAGATTGCTGGATTTCAAAGAAAGCAAATGGGGCATGATGACGAGGTTGTTCTTGCTAGCGTCAGGACTTCTACTCTAGAGATACTCATTGAGGATATCAAGATTCACCACCGATTAGATATGAAGAATCTTCTAGACAAGATCCATAAGATTAAGGGAGGACCACCACCATCATCAGACTACTAGACTAGATCCTTATCATTTACAGCTTTTGTTAGAATCCAACCACTGGATGTGTGGCATAAATAATGACACTTGTCAAATTTTGACTATGTAAAATATGTAGACAAGTTGTTTATGACTTAATATAGTGGTGATTCCATTATACCTTGTTGTTTTATGATACCGATTTATGTTTATCATGGTTGTCTATCCTATGTCCTGTATTACGATTACTCATGTACGGTATGATCCATAATGAGTTATCTAAGTGGTCGCGGTATCATACTGAAACGACTGAGAAGTAAACCAGTCCCCGAGAAACCTAATAAGTTAGATGCTTGTTAAAGTATCAATTCCAAAATTTTCCATTATATTCTGCAACGTAATATCAAAGAATGTGTATTTCATTGTTAGAACTTGTATCAAATAAGTCATTGTCAAAATTCCCATACATTGTACAAATGACTTGTGATATGATTCTTATTTTGTGTTGTCTTGTAAATGTTGATAGAATGGATCCCAAGAGGACACCAACATCTGCAGCACCAGCCATGTCTCAGGCTGCCATAAAGAAACTAGTTGCTGATAGTGTTTCCGCAGCTCTGGAAGCACAAGCTGCTACCATGGTAAATACTAACAATGGCAATAGGAACAATGGACAAATAGAAACTCCTGTAGCAAGAAAATGTAGCTACAAAGAGTTTATGAGCAATCAACCTTTCAATTTCAAAGGTACGAAAGGCGCTGTTGGCCTCATCTGCTGGTTTGAACGAACTGGATCCGTATTTTCCTGTAGAAACTGTACCGAGGACTGCAAAGTGAAATTCGCTACTGGTACTCTAACTGAAGAAGCTTTGTCCTGGTGGAATTCATTCGCCCAGCCTATTGGAATAGAGGAAGCTTACAAGATCACCTGGTCCGAATTTAAGAAGCTCTTAATAAAGAAGTATTGTCCCTGAAACAAGATCAAGAAAATGGAAGATGAATTTTACAATCTGACTGTAAAAGGAAATGATCTCAAGACTTACATTAGAAGATTCCAGGAATTGGCAATCTTATGTCCAACTATGGTGCCAAATTCCGAGAAACTTATAGAAGTCTTCATCGGGGGATTACCCAAAAGCATTGAAGGGAATGTTACACCTTTAAAGCCTCAAACTTTAGAGGAAGACATTACCATAACCCAGAGGTTAATGGATCAGGTAACAAGGCACAATTCTGTGCAAGGAACCAATGATCACAAACGAAAGTTTGATGATAGAAGAACCTTCACCAATAACAACTACCAAAACAACCATAACAACAACGATAACAACCGCAACAATGATCACCACCAACAGCAGAATAGAAGACATAAAAACCATCAGGGCTTATACTGTCACCCCAACTAAAAATAATAGGTATAGTGGAAGCCTTCCCCTATGTAAGAAATGCACCCTGCATCACACAGGACCATGCACTGTTAAGTGTTAGACTTGCAACAAGGTGGGTCATCTGACCAGGAACTGCAGAAACAAAGGGCCAGCCACTGGAAGCAACCTACAACCAGTGTCAGTAACTTGTCATGCCTATGGAGAGAAAGGGCATTACAGAAATCAGTGCCCAAAAGCAAACAACAGTGCCTATGGAAGAGCATACTTGCTGAGGGACAAGAACGCTCACCAAGACGCGAATGTAGTCACAGGTACGTTCCTTCTAAACCAACATCTAGCTAGAGTATTATTTGATTCAGGAGCCGATAAAAGTTTTGTATCCATATCTCTTGCTTCTATGCTTAATATCCCACCAATTACACTAGATACTACCTACGACATTGAAATGGCCAATGGAAACCTAGTAGGCACTAATACCGTTATCCAGGTTTGCACTCTGATCTTGTTAAACCAACCTTTTGAAATCGACCTTATGCCGATTAAACTCGTTAGTTTCGACGTCGTCATTGGTATGGATTGGTTATCCAAGTATCATGCTAGAATTATCTGTGATGAGAAAGTCGTCCACATCCCTATCGACGGTGAAACTTTGATCATCCGAGGTGATCGAAGTAAAACCCGACTAAACCTCATATCCTATATTAAAACCGAAAGATATATATCCAGGGGATATCAAGTTTTCGTAGCCCAAGTAATGGAAAAGAAGTCAGACGATAAACGACTAGAAGATATACCAGTAGTCAAAGAATTTCTAGAAGTTTTTCCTGAAGATCTACCTGGCCTTCCTCCAGTTCGCCAAGTAGAATTCCAAATCGATTTAATGCCACGAGCGGCACCAGTAGCCCGAGCACCCTATAGGTTAGCTCCTTCAAAAATGCAGGAACTATCTGACCAACTACAAGAGTTAGGAGACCGAGGTTTTATCCGACCAAGTACTTCGCCCTAGGGAGCTCCTGTCTTATTTGTTAAAAATAAAGACGGATATTTCAGAATTTGTATCGATTACCGGGAGCTGAATAAACTCACCGTAAGGAATCGTTACCCATTACCCATGAACGATGGTTTATTCGACCAACTTTAAGGTTCGAGTGTTTACTCAAAGATTGACTTAAGATCAGGTTATCATCAACTGAGAGTCAGGAATGAAGATATTCCCAAGACTGCTTTCAGAACGAGGTACGGACACTATGAATTCCAAGTGATGCCATTTGGTTTAACTAACGCACCTGCTGTATTCATGGACCTCATGAACCGTGTGTGCAAACCATACTTGGATAAATTTGTGATAGTGTTCATTGATGATATTCTTATCTATTCCCGTAACAAAGAAGAACACACATATCACCTAAGAATAATCTTAGAATTACTCAAAAAGAAGAAATTGTATGCTAAGTTTTCCAAATGTGATTTCTAGATTAGTATCGTGCAATTTCTTGGGCACGTAATTGATAGTCAAGGAATTCACGTTGACCCCGCCAAAATTGAAGCAGTTAAGAATTGGGCACCTCCTACCACACCTACAGAAATACGCTACTTCTTAGGACTTGCTGGCTACTATCGGAGATTCATCAAAGATTTTTCGAAGATTGCAAAGTCTTTGACTGAATTAACCCAGAAAAACAAGAAGTATATCTGGGGAGAAGATCAAGAGTCAGCCTTCCAACTACTAAAACAAAAGATATGTGAAGCTCCAATCTTAGCATTACTAGAAGGAAATGATGACTTTGTCGTTTACTGTGATACATCACTCCAAGGTCTGGGAGCAGTGTTGATGCAAAGAGAAAAAGTTATTGCATATGCATCCCGACAACTTAAGCCTCATGAAGAGAACTATACCACACACGACCTCGAATTAGGAGCAGTAGTGTTCGCTCTTAAAATTTGTAGACACTATCTGTATGGCACAAAGTGTACTATGTTCACTGATCATAAAAGCCTTCAACATATCCTTAATCAGAAAGAATGGAACATGAGACAACGCCAATGGTTAGAATTACTCACAAGTTACGATTGTGAGATTCGCTACCATCCTGGAAAGGCAAATGTTATAGCAGATGCCTTGAGCCGAAAGGAACGAATCAAACCACTTCGAGTTAGAGCATTAGTCATGACCCTTCACCCAAAATTACCATCATAAATCCTCTAAGCCTAAACCGAGGCAATCAAAGAAGAGAACATCAAAGCTGAGAACCTACGAGGAATGGACAAAGCATTTGAAGTACGTCCTGATGGAACTCGTTGTATCAAGAATCGAAGTTGGTTACTACTCTTTCGTAATTTGAGGGACTTAATCATGCATGAATCCTATAAATCAAAGTATTCCATCCACCCGGGTTCTGACAAGATGTATCAGGATCTAACAAAACTCTATTGGTGGCCTAACATGAAGACAATCATCGCTGAATATGTCGGCAAGTGTTTGACATGTTCTAGAGTTAAAGCAGAATGTCAGAATCCATCCGGCTTACTGATACAACCAAAGATTCCTACATGGAAATGGGAAAGAATAACGATGGACTTCGTTACAAAACTACCCAAAACATCAAACGGACATGACATAATTTAGGTCATTGTAGATCGCCTTACCAAATCAGCACATTTATTCCCACCAAAGCAACAGATAGTATGGAAACCCTTACAAGGTTGTATATAAAGGAAATAATTTCACGGCATGGAGTACCAATATCCATCATCTCGGATCGTGATAGTCATTTCACATCCAGATTCTGGCAGTCAATGCAGAATGCTTTGGGTACTCAATTAGACATGAGTACGGCATATCATCCTGAAATAAATAGACAAAGTGAAAGAACCATCCAAACACTCAAGTATATGCTTTGAGCCTGTGTTATAGATTTTAGAAAAGGATGGGAAAGATACTTACCCTTGGTAGAATTTTCTTACAATGACAGGTACCATGCAGTATTAAGGCAGCACCATTCGAGGCACTTTATGGTCGAAAGTACAGATCACCTGTCTGCTGGGCCGAAGTTGGAGATGTTCAACTCATAGGACCAGAGATAATCTATGAAACCACTGAAACGATAGTACAAATCCGACAACGCTTGCAAGCTGCAAGAGATCGGCAAAGGAGTTATGCCAACGTAATGCGAAAGCCTTTGGAATTCCAAGTTGGAGATCATGTTATGTTGAAAGTGTCACCTCGAAAAGGAGTCATTCGATTCGAAAAGCGAGGAAAGCTTAACCCTCGGTACAATGGACCATTTAAGATCCTTAAAAGGGTCGGTCCAGTAGCATACACACTTGAGCTTCCTGAAGAACTCAGTAATATCCATAGTACCTTCCACGTTTCTAATTTAAAGAAATGCTTATCTGACGAATCCCTCGTCATTCCCATGAAAGAGCTTCGGCTCGATGATAAACTCTATTTTGTAGAAGAACCAGTAGAGATCATGGATCGAGAAGTCAAGCAACTAAGACAAAGTCGTATCCCTATAGTCAAACTAAGATGGAACTCTAAAAGAGGACCAAAATTTACGTAGGAACGCGAAGATCAAATTCGTGCCAAGTATCCACATTTGTTTTCAAACATCACTCCAACATCCAACTAAATCTCAGGACGAGATTTCTTTTAAGGTTAAGAGACTATAACAACCCACAATTTTCATCAATGTAATTATCCATCTATTAAATTAGATACAATTTTCATCAATGTAATATCTACTTATTAAATTAAGTACAACCATTTTCATGGGAATATTTTTGCTTTATTCCAACCATTATGTAACGTAACTTACATAATCAAAGTAAACGAGCTCGCGCAACCACCAATGCCAAATCTCATCAACGTTTATTGCAAATATACGTCATAATATGTCAAGCAATATGTTTTAATCACCATTTTTCCATACGTTATCTATTTAATGTACTATCCAAAACGTTATATCAAAACGGATTTTAAACGTTAAACGTTTATATCAAAACCTTATCTATATATAATGTTTACATACAAACCAAAAGTACAATCTAATAAGGCATGCGTACAAGGTTACAATGCATAATATTTGAATTATATTTCCCTTAAAAACCCTAGTACAACTCTCTAAAACTCTAAGTACAACCCGACAATGCACAACATTCAAAATATGATTTTCCCTCCATTTTTCTAAGGGATTTCGTACAACCTTTTTAGTACATGTTACAAGTCTCCTAAGCATCGCATTTAAACATTCTTTCCCTCCATTTCAGCCCCTACTCGTCCTAACCCAAAAACCTAACCCGAAAACCCTAGCAAACCCGATGCCACTTAAACTAGTTCGAACCAAGTTCATAGTTAAATTTTCAGAATCTGATTAGTTAATAAAGCATAGGATCTGGGCAAAATCAGTAGGTGTTGCGTATTAAGAAAAAAATACTAGGTTGTAGCCTTATGTCTTGTGATCATTTTGCAAGGTGACTCGACCCGATTCGATGTCGGATGAATTAGTTATAGCTGAAATGGCAAAGGTGCGCAGATTCTGCACACCTATAGTAAATGGCGGTTATCTCTAGATTTTTGTATAGTAACCCCTAAATATGTAAAACTAAAAGTTATAGATGACTCAAATATATAACCATGCTCACTGGTTAGAGCTTAATCGGAATTACGGTTTGTAAATGACTACCATTTCACCGGAACTGATGTTGGCTGTCCAAAAATAGCCATAACCTTTAATGATGTATCAACCAAGCACCCTTCTCCATGACTCACCACCTTGCCTACTATCTTGCTAAGTACCACCATGATTCACCACCTTGCCTACTACCTTGCTAAGCACCACCATGATTCACCACCTTGCCTACTATCTTGCTAAGCACCACCATGATTCACCACCTTGCTAGCCTCCTTTCACCTACTTGTCACCACCAAGCAACCACCCACACACCTTAGTCACTACCTAGCTAGCACCCTACCACCTCCATCGCCACCTTGGACTCCAAGCAAAACCCTTGGCCAGCACTCCAAGTAAACTTGGTCCCTACTTAATGTAAACTTGGGCACTACTCCTTCTTTTACCCTATATATACACGAAATACATACACTCTTTCTAAACTAATCACTAAACTTCATTCTACTTCAAAGTTATGATCTAGCCAAGCTAAGGAAGGTTAAGAAGGGAGTATAAGCTGTACTAGAAGCCATAGAAGAGAAGAAAATAAGTCCTTGATCCATCTCCTAAGTTTCGGATTTCATTTCACTCATTTTCGACCCATTTCACCCATTCTTGTACTAGTAAGCTTTTCTACTCGTTCAATAAGCTCTTGCCTTGTTTTATATCATTAATAAGCTCTATTAGATCATGTATAAGCTGCTTTTTTAAGCCTTGAACCACAAACCCGCACGGTTTGGTTTTCCTAAACCAAACGAACCCATTTTGAATTTTTAAGCTCATAAGCTCTTTTGATAAGCTATAAGCTCGTAAAAGTTACTTATTTTAGCTTATAGTAATAAGCTATAAGCTGCAAATCCATTTCTACATCAAAAATATCAAGATTATGGAATTTAGACTAAAAATGCAAAACATTTCATGCATAAGGGTATATATTGTAACTTTTAAAACTTATTAAACTTTCGGGCCAAAAATGTAAATATCCTAAAGTTAAACTTCAGGGGTTTGTTTTGCCAACTTTCTAAGTTAAGGGTTGAATGTTTTAGAATAATATATAAAAGGTTTAAAAGTGTAAATATATATACCAAGGGTATATATTGTAATTTTCATATTCTCAAAGGTATAAAATGTAATATTTTTATATTAATTATAAAAATATTTTTAAATAATATAAGACTTGATTTTATTAAAACCCGACACATTTGTCGTTATCATTCATCGATCAAAACATTATAAAACAATTATGTTATATATTTAACATAATTTATTATCTACTAGCTTTTGAAGAAACTTAAAATGATAAAACCTTATCATTTAACTATAACGTATCACGTTACTAGGGAGTTTCATGTGAGGGGTTTTCATTTGGGTAGATGTTTTGACGAGTTGCTGGATTTACGATTTAAAGTGTCCTAGCTCCTCAAACATTTACTACATGACCTCTGGATTATGATAGCCCGAACAGTGATACGATATTTTCACAAGTTAATAAACTAAACGAATATTATAAAATAAAGTTTGAAATATAAACACTTGAACTAAGACTTGACATATTACCCAGAAGTTGCAGGGACGAGGCTGTTTACTTCATTTGAATTAAATTTTAAATCAATCAACACCTATATCCCACTTTAATGTTTTCTAAATCCCGTTGGGGAGACTACATGCTATAAACCAATCGAAATACAATATCTTGATATATTATTGCCTAAGTTTGCTTTCACTGCTAGTATTTCTTAATCATGAACCATTAGTCACTTGCGAGTGAACGTGAATATTGTGGATAGATCTATTGGGGGTGATGACTCCCGTTGGTGTACCAGTACATGGGGTAACCAAATGCACTATATTTGAGAACAATGGGTAACTTTGGCAAGTTACCTTTCCTTAAGGACAGTTGTTCCTTCAAGTCGTTAAATTGACTTCGGATGTTAATGTTTGGTTGCATAAGCTTAGGGCAATAATACTGTTTTCCATGATAATTGTATTCGTTGCAATTATTACCACTTATGATGACATGTATTCAACTATTACATTGCAAACACTGTGAATTTCACTCAACCTTTGTGTTGATCCTTTTAGCATGTTTATCTCAGGTAATTGAGCAACAATGGCACGGAGTGGCATTAGACTTGAGGATGTCCAAACTTGTTATCATTCAAACTTTATGTTTTCAATGTACTTTAGGACCTCTTTTGTAAAACTTTAATATAATATTGATGGATAACTAAATTTTCCAAAACGTCTCTTTTGAGTCATTTTCTATGATTATGACTGTTGGTTCATGAAGTAATACCCCAAATTAGCTTCCGCTGCTATATGTCAAATAAAGGGGTGTTACAGTTTTGAGCACGAACAGCCGCGTAATCATAAGTCTTCTGATTAACATGTTCAATAAATTCATTGATTTCCCCTTGAGATTGAGTACGTGTCTGTTTGATTGAATCAAAAAAAAATATGTATTATGTTTTGACATTATCACGTTCCTTTAACAAAGATTGTAATTTAGATTCCAAAGACACGTTCTCACTCTCAAGCTTTTCCATTTTTGATATCCAAGAGGTTTCACAAACGCTTTTCAAAGAAGATTCACATTTGCGTTTTTCTTTTTCATGTTGCAACTGTAATTTAAAATCAAGACTCTGTTTTTGACATCTTTGAACATCGTTTTCAAGAATGTTTATAAGTTTTTGCATTCCCTCTTGGATTTCAATAGATTCCCTTTGAACTTTCTCAATCTGATCATGCATATCGTTATCTACACATTCATGACTCAACAGCACACAACATTTGATTTCATGCTTGAGTGTGGCTTCCAAGAGTTGATCTTTCAAAAGTTCATTTTGTTTCCATGTCTCACTAAAATCAATTTCTGTTGATTAAAAAACATCCTTCATTTCTTTTATATCTCTTAAAAATCATTTTTGAAAGATTTCCAACTTAAACTGCATCTCTTGAAGAATTGGTTTAAGTTGTTGTTGACAAAATTCATTTAACTATATTTCTTCTGGAGATGTATAGAAAATACTTTCCCGTTTAGAGGCCGTTTGTAACAATTCAAACAATTTTTGAAAATCATTTTCCATTTGATTCAAATCCACTAATATTGGATTTGCACTACACATTGATTTTTTAGTGGGTTTTGTCTCAGAAGAAGAATGCGATGAACTTTCATTTGAATGATCTTCAGAAGATATAATAGAGGATGGAAAATATTTTTGTTCATCAGAAAGTTCCTTTTGTGGAACAAAGTCATCATAAAGAGCATTTAACTTGTTGTAGTCAATTGTACAAACATTTTATTTTTTCTAAATAGCAACTGGATCTTTCATCTTGTTTTTCATTTTTATTTGACTCTCGGTAGCATCCTCAAGAATGTCCTCAGTATCTCTAACATTCATATGAATTTTTGAATCATCCAAGCAAGAAGCATCATACAATTTTGGATTTTGAGAAATTGCTTTCTTGAGAGTATAAGGATTTATATACCCCAAACCATGTTTTAATTGTGAATCATAAAATGACATTGGTTTCGGTCCAAGCATAAACATTCCTTGCATAGAATTACCAATTTTTAACACCTTGTCCACATTCTTTTTAACTTTTGCTTCAAGATCTAGAACTGTATCATAATATTTATCCTCGTTTTCACTCATTTTGCCTTTTAAAATTGATTGAGTCTTTTGAAGTTCCACCCTTTTTAATTTAACAACATTCAAATCTAATTTATCATGTTGTTGTTCTAAATCTCAAATGGTTTCTCGATCACGAATATATTGAGATTGTGACTCTTGTTCAAATCGTTTTGCTTTACGATCAGCCTCAACATATTCATTAAAATAGTTGGTGTTATTTCCTTTGGTTGTTTTAAAAACCCAAACTTTTTCCTTATACAACTCAAGCTGTTTGGTCAACACTATGTTTTGTTGTTGAACTTTTTTAGCAATGATTTGTTGTTTCTCAGCTTCCTTGTACGCATTTCTAGCCAATTGCTCTAGTTCATATGATTGCTGAGCATTGTTATCGTCTTCAACACTACTATTATTTATATCATCATTTGGATCATCAAATATATTATTGCTATCAATTTGATCATCACCAATTGTGTTGTTAATAATATTAGGTTACATCGGATACTTTTGCTCAGGATTAGTTTTAGCAAGCAATGGATTCACGTAACTGGTGGATGGAGTTTGTACCTCACTGAGAAATGCAGAATCATAGCTTGGCCCAGCATCAGAATCAATGTTTGCAGGTTGAATTCTGGCCATCAAGCATATGTTTCCACTTAATTCCTCAATTTCTTCCATTCGTGATGCATCAGCAAAGAGAAAATCATTTTGTTCATCTGTGAGAATTACTCCTTATTCATCCTGTTTTGCTAGCAGCATTTGTTCCATAAAGTACTTTGAATCCCAAACTCTTAGCTTTGGACAATTACGAGCATAATGACCTTTCTCACTACAGTTGTAACACTGAACATTTGCAGCAGTTCCTGAAGACGTGGTTCGAAAATTCTCTGAATGTTTCCAGCATCATTCTGAACATTGGTACCCTCAATGACTTCCTCTTGAACATATGAACGTCTTGTATTTCTGCCATCATTACCAGAATTCCTGCTTTGAATGTTTACTCTGTCTCCTTGAACAATTGCTTGATTTTTGGTGTTAGACGAGGTACAAAGATGATTATTTATTAGATTAGAGAAGTTTTGAGTAATGGCACGAACAAGCAAAATCATTGCAGAAGTGAGTGGATCGTCAGAGTTGTTTTGAACAGTATCTCCTTGATAGTCATCATCATAATCAACCACTGAAGATGGATGTGTGACATAGTAAGGTGTCGTAGTTTTGGAAGAGGAACCTGTATGTGCCACCAATGCAAGAGGATCATGTGTTTTCCCTAACTTCTTTGCTCTAGATGCATTTACCAATTTCTCAAATTGTTGAAGATAATCAATCAAATCATCATAGGAATCCACTATCAATCGTTTTGCAAGACGAACTTGAGTGACATACTTCAACCATTCAGGTTGTAAACAATTTAGGAACTTTGTGTTAACGGTGACAGGTGGAAAGTTAATGTGATTTCGTTCCAAATCATTCATTAGCTGAGCAAAACGATTGTATACAGAGATGAATGCTTCTCCTGGTTCATCAATAAATTGATCAAACTCATTATTGAAACGTGTTTCCCTGTCAACCTCGTTTTGTACAATTCCTCTCATAAAATGTTCAACTTGTTTCCACATGGATTTTGCAGTAGTACAAGCATCCACAGAGTTATAGATGTCATTCGGAATAGAGATTAGTTTCAATCTCAGCTTCATAGTGTTTCAAATCATCTCCTCTTAAATCCTCTTCTTTTTGCATCCTTGGTGCTTCAGTTTCAGAAGGAGTGAATACTCTAAACTCATATGGACCATCATCAATTGCCTTGTTAAGCCGCTTTCTAGTTTCTCTCTTTCAATTGAGGTATCTTCTAAAATGACTTGCCCATGGTATATAGCTACCTCTCTCAATCATCGGAGGTCTAGTCTCAGAACCGGCATCAGCAAGAGATTGTTGATGTACATTAGACGTCGACATTTCTTGTGATTCAAAACTTGGATCGTTGTAGACAAAAAATAGTTCTATTTATGATCAACCAAAAACTTCAATACTTGTCAAGTATAACACGTGTCTCAAATCCGTTTTCCAAATTTAGTAACACTGTTCTCGATCAATACTAAACTCGGTAAATCAGATCTCGGTACATTAGATCTCGGATATAACAAAGTCTCAAACTCGGAACTCTTCTCGGATAGATTTAAACTCGGTAAACTCAAATTCGGAATATTACTTATTTTTTATATTCACAATTTTTGAAAAAACTATTTCAATCAAAAATTGATACAATTATCACGATAAAACCGTAATATGATCAAGTTTGATGAAACTCGGTTCCTTTTTTATATTTCTGAAAATGAAACACACAAACTCGATACAACCGAGAATGTGTATTCTACACTTTGAGTTTAAAAAATGATTATACTTTCGATGAAACCGAAAATGATGATCACTTTTACAATTCCTAAAACCGTTTTTGAGTTTAAAAAGTAAACCTTTATCCCAAATAAAACTGAATTTGAGACAGAACCGTAACAAGTTTCCGAATTGTGTTTTCCTAACACAATTCTCGATATAACCGAGAACTTATGTATCTATTACAGCCCTTATTATGATTTCTGAGAATTAAACAACTTCCTAATAATAATTTTCGATAAAACAGAAAAATTGTGTATCTAAACCAATCTCGGTAACACTTCCGAGTTTGACACAAATCACCTAAAACACGTTTCTTGAAAAAATTGAGACCACGTATCACTATTACAACTTGAACTAATCACAATTTACTATCGAAAATGAATAAACGATGCTTAGTTCCTACAAATCCACAAATGATACTTCCGAATTTGATGAAACGAATCAAACACTTCCGAATTTGCTCAATCTCGACCAAAACAAGCATGTCTAATCCATTGTTGATGTCAAAACCGAATGAAATAGTGAAACGTGATGTCGAAAGTACTCAAGAAGCTCAAATAACTCCCGAAATCACCAAAATCTTCCGAATTTGAATCACGTGGAACTAGAACGTGATCTCGATCACAAAACACGAACACTCTTAATCTCTAATGGAGTATGATACCACTTGTTAGGTCTCGTTTTAGCTTGAATCACACGATATAGAACGATGTAGAATATAGAGAATCAAGAAAGGGAGGCAAGTTTTCATAATTTCTAAATTTTATAACAAAAGAGAAAAAGGGAGGGAAAAGTTGTTACAAGCCATCAACCACCTAATGATGATTAGGTGGCTATTTATAGGAGAGGGAGGAGGCTTCCTTCCTTCCTTTATTTTCCTAATTTTGCTAATTAGTCCCTAATCTTTGGTAAATATGCTATTTTTCACTTTTAACATATTAAACCTTATTACAAACTACTTTCTACTAAGTAAAATAAAGACTAAACATTAGAAATAAATAAAACCACTTAAAGTATCATAATCGACAATTTTATGATCCTAACATCATTGTACCTTGTGAACTTCTTGTCCACCAACATTCCAATATAGGTTCCTCTACATCACATCAAAACATTCTCCACCACATATCTCCTAATCACCTTCTTCCTCGCAAACCCATTTGAATATCACACACACACACACACACACACACACACACACACACACACACACACACACACACTATCATTTTAGCCCTTGATTATACCACTTCATCAATCCATCTTACCTTATTCTCTTCTCCTCCTTTGGATTGAAATTCAAATGTCAAACAAACACACTTCCCTCTACAAACAAACACACTTCACTCTCTAAACAAACACATTCCCTATCCACCCTTGATCTTGTCACCTCACCTATCTAACTTACCTCTTCACCATCTCATTTGTACCATTTATTTCAAACAAGATCAAAAGGCTCCTTTCCATCACATCACCATCACATCATGCCAACTCACATACAACCCATTCTTATCTACACCTCTAATTCTCATATGTGATTAATACATTTGAAATTCAAATTTTAAATCTTCCCCCATAACATCCACCCTTTGTCATTAAGTTAAGAATATTCTAAGAATATTCTCTTGTACCTTAACTAGTGTTTCAAACCATTAGTTAGATCCTAACTAAGCTAGTTACATTTAAGGAATACCTAAACTACCCTTGTCCGATTATTCTTTTCTCTCTTCTCAATATTAGACAAACAAAAGGCTTTTAAATACTTCACAAACGCTTTTATTAAATGGCTATTTGAGTTGGTTGACCTTGAGTATAAGAATGTTTTAAAGGTCATAGAGTGAAGTACAATTGGGGGTTTAACAAGAGCGGGTAGTTAAAAAGCCAAAAACCTAAAAAATGGGTTTGGATCTCTAGCGTGCTGACACGTGGCCCGCACGCCACATGCGAATTCATTTTACCCACATTTGGGTTCTTAGCCTATAAATACCTTCTCTTTGCCTTTTTATTCCTGATAACGCTCAAATTATACATATTTCTATATGCATTATCTGTGCTTTTATTATATATTTTGGGTTAATTATATGAAATTTCGATACTTAATAGACTATATTTGCTATTATAGGTTCATGTGACATGTCGTGGAAGAAAACGAAAGAATACACGAAGAATTGAAGCTTAAACGAAGAAATAACTCAAGTTAAAGATCTCCCGACACCTGTCCACTGTTTTGGCCATAACTTGAGCATACGAACTTGGATTGACGCGATTCTGGTAGCTATGCGACTGGGAAAGAATTCTCTACAACTTTGATTTTTGGTCCAAGAGCTGAAATGGTACCAAAACCGCTACTCTTTCAAATAAGTGCGGCGTACTTTTCACAAAATACCAAGTACGACGCACAAATAAAAATGTGCGCCGCACTTTCTGTCTGATGTAATAAATACATGAATTTAGCCCAAAATTTGACCACATACACCCTCAACTTGGTCCCCAAGTATTGTAAACCCTATAAATACCCCCCTTTGGTGTCAGGGAACTTCATATCAGACACACACTATCATAGAAATCATTAGAGAGGAGGAACAAGTGGTGAGGGTCCTTGGATCCAATGATCTAAACACCTCTTTGATCCATGGTGTATCATCATATCACCATCACCACCATAGCCACGAATTTCCAGAGGTCCACCACCATTTATAGACCATAATTCATCACTATTACAGAACCTAAACTCATCACTCGAAGGATTCACACCAAATCCTTCCGAGTCACTGGCATAAACTTCGTTGCCAAACACTCCATTTGGTGACACGTTGCAGATTCCTTGAAGAGACGTGACATATCCTCAGGTTAATTCAGTAGCATAGGTTGCTGGTTGATCATGGATACTTGGGTTGTTGGACTAGTGCTTGTTTTGGTTGGAATATTGGTTTTGGTATTTTATAGTCGAATTACTCGCATAAACGGATTCGGTACATTTATTTACTAATAATATTGACGATGTTTCTGAATTTATCTATGTTTGTGATGTTGGTTATTGGTTTGGTTATGATATGGTTGTGTATTATTATTTGGACGATATTTGTATAACTTGTGAATATGAATGCTTATGAATTCGATATTGTTTTACTTGGATCATTATTTATATTTTGATTTGTCATTGCAATAGAAGTAGGTCGAAAGGCTCTATTGTCTTGATGAATTTCACATTGTCTGTCTATAACAATTCGGTGCTAATCTTGTGAGAATTGATTAGTAAATCTATAAATAACCCAAGTTGAAATAACGTTTAAGACCCTTCCTTATGTTGACCGACTGGGTTGGGAGGAATTCATATGTATGCATATCTGATATAAACCATTCTTAATGCGCTCGTGATGATGTAGTATATAGGCCGAAAGGATTCTGTGTCATTATTGGTAGATATGTTTGTTGTGGTAATTATCTGTTATTCATGACTTGCATGATTTGTTTATATAAAGTTTTGCAATATCTATATATATTATGCTCGGTGTCTTGCTTCACACGTTTAGGCTAATTGATATGTGACGGTCATTTAGCTTTGTTACTTGATAAACAATCTGTGAATTGCTACAAATCCCGTGGAATGACCTGGACTTACCTAATACTATATTACACTTGATAGGGTATACTTTCCTGAAAGTTGTGTTTTTAGTTAAAATCGGTATTTCTAGTTATTATAAATTTAAAGCTTGTAAAACACACATCAATTCCGCACCTCTTGCAAACATTCTTTCCTCTCTTTTCTCTTCTCATATCCTCTAAATCTAACATCTAAGTGTTCCAAACTTCTCATCTCATCATTCTATTAAAGTGAACACATCTCCGCAAGAGAGCCACACAAGTACCTACTCCATACTTGTGTGTTTTGTCGAGGGTCTTCTTTCTCATACCCTTTCTTTATAATCGAGTCTCTAGGTTAGGTTAGGACTTGGTTCAACTATCTATCATTCAATCAATCGAGTTGTAAGGGAAGTCATGTATCTGAGGGATCAAGGCTAGATCATTGGGGATCTAGTTGTAGTTTTGTAAGCTTATAAGGGGAAGTCTTTGAGGTTATAGGCTAAGTCAAATCACGAGTTCTTAGGGGTGGATTCCAAGGGCAGAATACCGTAGGGAGTAACTTTTCTTTGTGAGCGTCGATCTTTGTGCATATCGGTGGAGTTAAATTGTAATACAATTTGTAGTACACCATAAGGATTATACTAGAATAATATAGGTGTCGTGGATTCCTAACTGGACGTACGGAAGGACTAACCCCCCCCCCCTTCCTGAACCAGTATATATTGTGGTGTCACTATCTACTCTTTGTTCTCATTATAAAGTAGATTTGTGCATCACTCGGTTCTTTCAAGACTTGAAGTTTTGTAAACTTCAAAGAAGTCAATAAAACTATATTCACCCCTTATGGTTATACAATTAGTATCAGAGCAGTTTACTCAAGTTTTCATGGTTTAAAGCCTTCCTGAAAAGTCGCTTTAAGTTGAAAATTTCTTTTTCAAAAATTCAAAATCCCAACTCCGGTTTTTGAAAAAGTTGAGTAAAGATCCATGGCTAAAGAGAACCGTAAGTCTTTGGGAAGATATACAAGCCATCATGAACATCACCACAAAGAAGATCCAAAGATCACTCTTGAAGTCTCCTGGAGTGATAACAATGACGACGATCATGAAGAGGAAAATGAAGCATGTCTTATGGCCGTTAGATCTCAAAAGGTACATCTGAATCTTTCATGTCCAAGTAAAGAATTAAGTATAAAAAACCTAGAAAATGATAATTTTGAACTCATTGAGTTAAATGAGGATTTATAAAAAGGAATAAAGCTTTATTAAAGAAACACGAATTTTACAAGAAGAAATAAATAAACACACCGATAAAGCAAATGAACTTGGGTTAAAATTAAAATGACTAAGGATATCAAAGTTAAAGAGGTGATTGAACCATGCTAGAGTTGTGAAGAACTTACACATGTGGTTGACTCTTTTAAAAATGACATGTCTAAACTTCAAAACAAAACTCTTAATTTTTTAAAATTCAAAAGAAATAGCAATACTTTAGATGACATGTCAAGTCAACAAATAGCACCACTTGATAAGAATAACTTGATTAACTATCACTCTAAGAGTATAGTTCCTCAAACAAATTGTGGTAACTCCTATGGTCTTAAAATTCCCATTCTAAGTAAAAAGAGCATGGAAAATTTTTACAATCCAATCTCACAAAGTGCGCCTAGCTCATTCAACAAATCTAAACCTAAGGCTTTTCACAATCAAAGAATCCCCTTTCGAAAACCTCGATCACCATCTCAAAGAAGAAATCACTCTTATAATAAACCACATCATAATCAAGCTCATAATTCTTTTTATAGGAGAGACAACTCTTACCCAAACCCAAACTTTCATAAAAAAATCATCAAAGAAATGAGCCTTATTTTCAAAATATTTCTCTACTAATGCTCTCAAAGTTTGATCTAGAGACAATAAGTACCTTTTCCAAGAATGTATAACTTGGAAATGTTTTATGCTAACCTCAATGGACCTAAAAGAAAAGGGGGATCGAGATTTTGAGTTATGTCATAATCATCGTCCTCAACTAGATTCTTAGAATACCAATATCACAAACAATGAGGATGTACTTGAGTCAAGCATGATGTATGAACCTAATACATACCATAAGAGAAACATTGGTGAAGGTAACTCTTTTTTAGTAGAATAATGCATAGGATTAATGAGCATAGTTTAGCCAAATCTCAGGCTTGCAATATGAACAACATCACTAAATACACTTCTGTCTTACATCCATAATAGATCACTCAACTCTCTGGCATCGTAGATTAGGACATTTAGACATTAGGGTAATTCAAAACCTAGTCTTAAAAGGGCTAGTTAGAAAACTACCTATGATAAAGTTTAATAATCATTCTTGTAACATTTGCAAATCATAAACTCAAGTCCATGCTAGCCATAAATCTAGAAACAAAATGTCAAGTAGAAGGTTCTTAGATATTGTTCACATTGACTTGTTTGGTCCATCAACTACTCAAAGTTACGGAGGCAACTTCTATACTTTAATTATGATTGATGACTACTCAAGATATACTTGGACATAATTTTTAAAATATAAAAGTGAAGCTTTTGAAAAAGTCAAAGTCTCAAGAAAAACCATGCAAAACCTACCTCATTGTTTAATTGTGTTGGTCCGAGCAAATCATGGTAGAAAATTTACAAACAATGTGCAACTCGATGAATTTTGTAAAAAACATATAATCTCTCCTAACTTCTTGGCTCCTCGCACTTCTAAAACCAATGAGATTGTTGAAAAGATAAACCACTTATTACAAGAGATGTATCATGCAATGATAAGCGAACAATCCATTCCAGAGTAATTTTGGTGTTACGCCCTTAATACAACAATCTACATTCTGAATATGACATATATTAGAAAGACGTTGAATAAATCACCATATGAAATTTTTAGGGGCAAAAGGCCATCTTTGGGTTACTTTAGAGTTTTTTTTTATAGATTAAAAATAAGAACCATCACCCCATATGAGTTTAAATCTTACAATGGAATCTTTTTAGGATACTCCCAAACCTCAAAAGGGTACATAATGTTTAACAAGGAAACACTAAAAATTATGGAATTATCCAATGTAATTTTTAATGAAAACATGCCAAAGGCTTTTGATGATAGGATAGAAGAAAATCAAACACAAACTTTTGAGGTAAGCAATTTGGCCATAAACAACCTAGAAGAAATAGTTCATAGGTTAAAAAACGTAAGGGAGTAAGTGACCATCCAATAGATTGAGTATTAGGTAATATAAATCAAAGAACACTTAGGTCACAAATTCAAAATAATTTCTTTGCTTTCATATCCACCCTAGAACCTAAGAGTTTGGAAGAAGCAATTAAGGACGAATGTTGGATAATGGCCATGCATCATGAACTAAACCAACTTGCACGAAATAGCATTTGGGAATTAGTTCTACCACCTATTGGTCATACCATAATAGAGTTAAAATGGTCATTTCAAAATACATTGGATGAAAATTAAATAGTTAGTAAAAACCACGCTAGGTTAATAACTTGTGAGCCTAATCAACCAGAGTCACCCATAAACCCTTGTTTTCCCCAGTTGCACAACTTGAGTCTTTACATATACTACTTGCTTATTCATGCAGTGGGATGTTTAAACTACGACAAATGGATGTTAAAAGCACTTTTAATCGAGTCATTAAAAAGGATATATACGTGACACAACCACCCATTTTTATAGATTTTCAAAAACCTATATATGTATTCAACATGAATAAGGCTTTGCATGGACTTGTGCTTTTAATGAATCATGGCATAATAGTGTTATATCATACCTAATTGATAAAGAATATGTGTTAGGATAGAAAAATAAATCAATACTTCTAAAGAAAAGAAACAAGCATCAAATAATCATTCACATATTTGAAGATGATATTATATTTTGATCTACATGTGAAAATCTATGTGATGAATTTGTAAAATGCATGCATGATAAATTTAAAATAAATAAATTAGGAGATCTCAAGTCTATTCTAAGCCTACAAATCACACAAGGTGACAATGGCATATTCATATCGGAATCAAAATACTTGAGAAGTTGTCTCAAGAAATTTGATCTTAAACATGCTAAATCCATTAAAACGCCAATGTCAACCGATTTAAAACTTACCTTAGATAAGGATGAAGTTTTGGTTAATAGCTCTAAATATAGATGTATGGTAGGGTGTCTGCTATATCACACTGATTACAGACCCGACATCATTTTTAGTATATCTTTGTATGCACGATTCCAAGACAACCCTAAGGAATCTCACATGGATGTTGTTTTACGAATATTTAGATACATAAAGAACACTCAATATTTAGGCCTTTGGTCCCAAACAGCTCAGGTATTGAAGTTTGTATCTACGCCGACTCAGATCATGCAGGAGACTACGTCGATAGAAATAGCACAAGTGGAATTTGCACCTTAGTTGGTGGATGTTTAACACAATGGTGTTGTAAGAAACAAACGGCCCTCGCTTTATCCACAACTAAAGCAGAATATGTTGTCGTTGAAAGGGCTTATCAACAATCTTTATGGATGAAGCAAGCCATGAAAGACTATGACATTAACTGTAAAGACGTCTTTGTACTTTGTGACAACAAAGGTGCAATAAATTTAAGCAAGAATCCCATTCATCACTCCTGAACAAAACACATCGAAATTCTTCATCACTCGCTTCGAGACAATGTTCAAAATGGAAATATTCTAATGGAGAAATTCACTTCTGAAGACAACATCACCGACACCCTCACTAAGCCCCTAAAATGCGAAACCTTTAACTATCTTAGATTAGGGCTCGGATTGTTGAAGCATGAAGAATAAAGTGTTTATTCAAAACTCAATTGGTTTCTAAATTAAGTTATTACTTATTATAAGTATGACTTAAATTTTATATTACAAAATTAATTTGTAATTAAATTCTCTAAACCAATTAACAAGGATTAGTTATTTGTTAACCATGCAAACATTTTCATGCAAAAATTAACTTTTATCCATCCTTAATTATCCATCTTCTTATCCAATTTCAACATCACCAATCTCTATCTCCATTGGACCACAAGATTGTATGAGACCCACACATCCTCAAACTCCAACAAAACCCAAAAAGTCTACCTCATTCTCAAAATTTCAAAAATAAAAATTTCTCTCCTCCTCCCCTTTCTCCTCTCTTGACCGGTGACATCACCAATACCAAAACCTCAACCATTTTTCTTCCTTCTTTCTTCAATTCTTGTTTACTTGGTACGTATCGATCACTCATTATTCCATATTGTTATTTTCATATTCATATTATATATATACTTGTAATATTGTTCCTATTTTAATGAATGTTTTAATTCAAAACTAGTTTTAGGTATTCCCAAATAATTTTGATTGAAAAAATAGTTGATATAAAACATGAAAAAGTCTAAAATACAAACAAAACTATGGCAATAAAATTTCAAATCCCTTTGATGTTTTTAGGTCAAAATGGAAAAAAGGGGTGGGGGCATGAATTCTTTTGATTGTTTGTAATAACAATTGATTTTTGTGTTAACTTTGTTTAACTTGTAATTTTCAATGCTAGGAATAATGGGTGATAGAAAAACAACAAAGCACTACATGAAATCATTCAGTAGGTCCGACAACGAAGCCTACAACAAACTTGTATCTCGAAACTATCACGAGGGTCGTGAATGTGATAATGACTACCTAAATCTCTCAGGACTAAGAGACATGTTCACTCATTCTCAATGCTTCTCATTCGTACACAATCATCCAAACAAAATCTATCCACGTCACCTCTAAGAGTTCTTCGTGTTTTTTGAATTTGATCAAACCAATCGCGCCCTAAACTTCAAAATGTATGGTCATGATTATACATAGAGTTTAGAAAAGCTTGGAACGGTATTAAACATATCCTCGCAAGGACGATTGTTCTACTCCGATTCCACCAATACCAATGAATTTACCAAATACGATCAATACGATCCAGCTGATTATGTATATATCACTGCATCCGAAGTCCAAAATGCCATCTTCAAACATCCTTACCATTGTGATGGAGCACCCTACCATTATTGGAACGCCTCTTACCTTCAAGAACGACTAAAGATGTGGGAACACGTCTTAACCTCCAACGTGTTCGTCAAATTGGGTAGCAAAGGTAATGTCTATATCATTGTCGGATACATGCTTTATTGCATTCAAAGCAATATTCCATTTAACTTTGCATACTTCATGGCAAAAGAATGGTGGTCATGAGGACTAATGATAGGTTGATCCTTTATGCTTGATTGTTGACACGACTATTCGAGGTTTCCAGGGACAAACACCCACATCCAAATCACTTCATCACATGCGAAAGTGTGGACCTAATTTTCTCCACCTTCAATTCCTCTACCTTAGAGCAAGCCTATATTGAGTATGCGGTACCAGAACATGGAGCGTCATTATCTCGTGGACCATAATTGGATCCGAAAGAATGTATTGAATCACAAATCAATGAGTGGTTAGATGAAGACACATGGATTGGCGCCAAAGAAGAAATTAGCTTAGATGAAGTGATTGAAAAGGAAGCCACGGAAATGTTGAGCTTTGGAGAAAAGATGGCGTACAAGTCATACTTAATAAGCAAACATCAACATAGAGAAAGCCGAACAAAAATGGAAATTGTTAGATATTAGAAAAAGACTCGGTCACCTCGTGTATTTTACCGTTTATTGTTGCTCGTAGTTAAGTAGTTAATGTATAACATTCAGTAATGGGCCGGGTATTAAACCCAACATGTAAGCCCACTACTAAGGCCTTATGGCCGGTTTTATTGTTACTATATAAGCCTCTTCCATGCCATGGAAGAGGTGGGTTAGTCATTCACATAATACAAGTTTATTTTCTCTCACTAGAAAGTTCTCTCTCCCTTTATCTCTCTAGAACTTGGCTAATCCACTAGTCATTCAATTGTGTTATGATTTCCAATATCTTACAATTGGTATCAGAGCACATGGGATGATTAACTAGATTGTGTGTGCGTTTTCTTGGTTATTTTTGATCAAAAGTTTGGTTTTTAAAGGTTTATAGTCTTGTTCTTGGTTTCCTTTTATCTTGACATTTGTGATGTTAAAGTTTATGTTTTTATAGTTGCTATAGCCTTCTAGTACCAAGTTGTGCAAAAGAAACTAGGCAAAAATGTTCAAAAGGGTGATTTTTAGGTGTTTTTATTTGAAAAACCAAAATTTTCATTTCAGCGAGTTAGGTTACTGTTCGAAGATCTTCTTAGCGAGTTAGGTTACTGTATCGGCGAGTTGTCAACATAGTATATTGTGTGTCAGAAAGTACTGTGTCAGCGAGTTGTCGTCTTGTGCAGGTAGCGAGTTATGCAGCGAGTTAACCTTTCTTTGCAGGTAGCGAGTTGGATCTAGCGATTTACAAGTAGCGAGTTGGATATAGCGAGTTACAGGTTAATTGAAGACTGTTGTCTAGTGACTTGTAAACAGAACTCTGTCCATTTCATTTCTTGGTAGCGAGTTGACAACTCTCTACCAGCGAGTTGAATCTCGCGAGTTACAGGTTAATTGAAGATAATTTTCTAGCGACTTGTGAACAGGAACTCTGTCCATTTTGATTCTTGATAGCGAGTTGCCAAGTCTCTTCCAGCGAGTTGAATCTAGCGAGTTACAGGCTAATTGAAGACAATTTTCAAGCGACTTATGAACAGGAACTCTGTCCATTTTGATTCTTAAAAGCCAGTTGTCAAGTCTCTTCCAGCGACTTACAAGGTAGTGACTTGTGGATTTTTAGACATTTAGACTAAATTCTTCAAATTGACTAATTTCAACCTGTAACTTAACAAACTTGAACAGCAATTCACCATTTTTAACATACAATCACTAATCATTGTTCGATCAACTTAATCATTTCACAATCAATTACAATGGCTAATCTTTCAGAAGACATCCAATGTGTCGGTTCCGATACCCTACCACTTATGCTTGATAGGACTGACTTTGCATCACGGCAACAACGCATTCGTCTGTATTGTTGAGGTAAAGAGAATGGTGTAAATATCCTAAAGTTGATTGATGAAGGACCATTTCAGATGGGAACTTTTCGGGAAACAATTGCTGAAGGTACTAAAGGTGCCCTACATCTAGGTCCAGAACAACCTCGAGTCTATTCTGATCTCTCACCTGAAGATAAGGAAAGGTACAACGCTGACATTCGGGCAACAAACATCCTACTTTAAGGGTTGCCAAAAGATATCTACTCTCTTATCAATCATTACACTGATGCAAAGGACATATGGGACAATGTGAAGATGCTCCTGGAAGGTTCAGAATTAACCAAAGAAGATCAGGAATCACAACTGTATGATGACTTTGAACACTTCCGTCAGAACAAAGGAGAAACCATTCACGACTACTATGTCCGGTTTGCCAAACTCATCAATGACATGCAGAACATCAAGACGACCATGTCCAGAATGCAGCTGAACTCAAAGTTTGTGAACAACATGTTACCTGAATGGGGTCGATTTGTAAGAGCAGTAAAACTGAATAGAGGATTGAGGGACTCCAACTATGATCAGTTGTATGCTTATTTGAAGCAACATGAGGCACATGCCAATGAGAACAAAATGATGTTAGATCGATTCACTCAACACACTGTGGATCCTCTTGATTTGATGTCCAATGTCTCACACCAACAGTATTATTCACAATCATCTACAACTCCACCATCCACTTATGTTCCACCACACTTTGCTGACAACACTCAATTTGATTCGGGACTCTCTCCATCGGACAACTTAATTGAGAATTTAACCAACACACTTGCCTTACTCACCCAATCATACAAAACGTACCTTCCTCAAACAAACAATCAACTCAGAACTTCATCTAACCCAAGAAATCAAGCCATAGTTCAAGACGGCAGGGTTGTTGTTCAGAATGTTCTGAGTCGACAGAATAGAGGACAAGGGAACAATGCACGGGGTGCAGGTGCAGCTGGTTATAGGGGAGCACAGAATAGAATTGGGAATGCTAATCCAGGTCAAGCAATGCAGGTTAAGTACTACAACTGCAACGGTATAGGCCACATAGCAAGGAACTGCACTCAACCCAAGCGTCCATATAACTCTGAATACTTCAAAGACAAGATATTGCTGATGCAAGCTCAGGAAAATGGGGTGGCATTGGATGAAGAGCAGTTATTGTTTATTGCAGGAGGACAAGACAACGCCGTTGATGAAGATGTGGATGAGCAACCTGTCCAGGACTTAGCACTCTAGTATGTGCTTAATTACACATACCTTTTACCTATAAAAATGAGCCTAAATGGCCAAAAACGGACATAAAATGCCAAAAATATGCTTGTTTTACTTTATATACTATGTAGGTACCGGATATTCACTAAAGGATAAAAACGAAGCCAAAACCAACAAAACTGAGCACGGGATTGGAAAGAGCGCAAAAAGTCAAAGTCAAAGTTAACAAAAGTCAAAGTCAAAGTCAAAAAGTCAACAAGTCAAAGACGAAGCCAAAACCGAAGAAATCTTATTGGGCCAACCCGTAC
Source organism: Tanacetum coccineum (assembly GCA_026074375.1). Lineage (NCBI taxonomy): Eukaryota > Viridiplantae > Streptophyta > Magnoliopsida > Asterales > Asteraceae > Tanacetum > Tanacetum coccineum. Next base: position 6,465 of record BQNB010058508.1, on the reverse strand, counting down.
CCAAATTAATGGGCCGAGTTAGCCCATTAAGCCTTCATTTTTAATCTTATAAGATCTAAAAGTCTAATAAACCTTTAAATCCTAACCCGGCCCAATACATATAAGCCCATAACACTTAACCATACAACCTATAACCCTTTTACATTGTTAGTCCTTAAGGACTAACACTGTTAGTCCTTAGGACTAACACATTCAGTCCCTATAACTTTAAACCCTTTACACCCCACATCCTTTTTCCCTAACCCCGTTACCCCAAATTAAACAAACAGTACCTCAAACCCATTTTCCCTCCAAGGTCAAACACTATTCATCGATCACTTTCCCACACCCTGCACCATGACAAACTGTCTCTTTCCCTCTTTTTCTTCCCAATCAAACCCCACCTCATAACACAACAAAACCACATTGGCAATCCCCTAAATCCTTATTCGTCAATGGTAGAAGACAAGGAATCAATGGTTGTGATACAAGACTTGGGGCCAAAGAAAGATGAAGGGCTAGGATGAAGACTTTGGACCCTCTTACACAACAAACACAAGAAACACTCCTCAAACGGCTATAAAAGTTTGTGTGTTTTCACACAGTAAATGATCTAGTGTAATTAGTTTTAATGAAGTAGTTAACTTAAATTTTAAGCTTATTCTAGTTATCAGCTTATTTAACTTTTTGTTTTTTTATTTTCAAAGCCTTGTACCCTTTTTTAAGTTTAATGAAATTTTCAATTTTATGTTAAATTATGTTTGTTTTTTTTACTGAAGTTTATGCTATGAAAATGTCTGTTAATCTCTTTTAAGCTCTCATTTAAGCTGTTTCACTTAAGTAATATAAGCTTTCCCATAGCCTATATTGTTTATGTCATTTTTACTTAAAATTTAGATTTTATCTTTTTGGATGATAAGCTAGCAATGGATGAGCTTATGGGTTTGGATTCAGCTTATTGACAACAAGCTAAATCCCTAGAGCTTTAGGTTCTTTAGTGAAAGCTTATGGATGCAGGTTATTCCATTTTCCTTAATATGCTTTCAAATTGCTTAAATCTGTTTTGCTTATTTACTTTGCTTCTTACTGCTTATTATTGTTTATTTATGTTGTTTAAAGCTTATTTATGCTTGCTTATTACTTATATGTCATTTAGTTAGGTTTTAAGTTAAAATTGTCTTTTGTATCTTTTAAACTGCTTATTCCTTTTTGCTTATTTTAAGTGCTTATCTTTGAGAGTTAACTGCTTATTTGTCCTTTATTTACCTAATGCTTTATCTGTTTTTACTTTTCCAAGCTTAATTTAAACTTTAGTAGTGTAAAAATGCAAAATCAAGTCTTAAAGGGGTGTTTGGCACAAGCAGTACTAACCCAAGTTAGTACTGCTTGATGTCTTTTGGTTTAAAAATCTAACTTTGACAAGCTCTTTTATGATGTTTAAATCAGCCTTTAAAAGATTTTAAAGTTTAAAACTCTTTTTCAAAGTTCTTAGAAATCAATGTTTGAATCCATGGAATTTTAATTTGAGATATTTGCTTAGATTTTGATTAAGAGCTTGAAAGTGTTGTTTTATTACTTGTTTTATGTTTAAAATGCAGTAGAATAGGTTTAGGTTAAGTGTGCAATTGTGTTTGTAGTTTTTGTCTAAAACTGGTCAAGTTTCCAAGGTCATTTTCAAAGTCAAAAGTCCAATTTCATTAGTAAAATTTTTTATAGATAAGTTAATTTAGATTTAGAAGATCAAAACTACATAGCATAAGCTCTTGGTGTATAAGCTCAAATCTGTTTGAGCTATTTTGATCTTAAAAAAGTCTTTTTTCATTAGCATAAATAAAGCATGCACTTGTGCTTTCGTCTTTTTTAAATAAAATTTTGGAAAAAACACAGCATATACTAAGGTTAAAACCTTTTTTCCTAAGCCCTTAAGCCCTTTTTTATAGCTTATATGTTATTCAAACTGCTTAATTTTTGCTTTTTCTTAATCTATGTAGTGGTGATTTTAACTGTTATCAGCTTTTGAACTTTAGCTTATTGATTTTGTAGCTTAAAAAGTAGCATAAATACACCATCTTAGGCTGTTTGGTTAACAGTTTTGGCCAAAAAGCTATTTTGCAGTTCTCAGCTTATGGCCTTATGGATTTGCTTATTTAGCCTTAAAAAGTCAAACAGTTAGCTTTTTAGTCTTTTAGCTTTAAAACCAAGTCTGTCACTTTTAGAAGCTTATTTCCAGCTTATTTTAAGTTTGTATAAAAAGTCATTTTTCAAAAGTTGCTTAATGCCCATATAAATTATACAAGCTTATTGTTATAGTTAGATAGTGCTTATTAGGTGTAGGAAATGCATGATTCTTAGCTTATTTGTTGATTCTTTTGCTTTATTTAAGCCTTAAACAGACAAAACAGTTAGCTTTTTAGTCTTTTAGCTTTAAAACCAAGTCTGTCACTTTTAGAAGCTTATTTCCAGCTTATTTTAAGTTTGTATAAAAAGTCATTTTTCAAAAGTTGCTTACTTTTAAGTTATAAAGCTTTCAAAAAGAAATTTTCAAAAAAATTAAAAGCTTAGGAAATTGGGAAATTGGGAAGTCAAGGGTGAACAAGGCTCGAACCCAAGACCTCCACAACCTCGACCAAGCTTTACACACACACCACACAACCAACTGCCCTAGGGTCTTTTTCAGTTATAGCTTGAGTTATTTTTTATTTATACCCTTTTTAGCCATTTAAGCTTTCAGCCCCTTTTAGCTTATTTTCATCTTATTTTAATAAGCTGGTTTGCCCACTTTATTTTTCCTAGATTAAGCATTGTCCAAAGTACTTTTAATAATTTTTTTAGAATTTTCCCATTTAGTTTACTATTTTTTATGCATTTTTGGTTAAAACTGTTTTTAATTCATAATAAATAAAAATATAGTCAAAAAAATATAATTTTTTTTTAATTTTCTTTTGTCATTTAGGACTGTTAAAAATTAAATTTGCATTTGTAGGGTTAAAATTGTAGAATTTAAGTTTTTAAGTCGCGTTTTTAATTCCCGTTAACGTTTTTTGTTTAAGTCCTTAATTGCTTTCGTTTTTAGTTTGTCTTTACTTGTTTTTGCATTTTATTTATAGAAATAGAATCCAAATCAAATATTGAATCATTCAAACACGAGATCACGTACGTAACCTCGATTTTCCATTCACGCCTCGTCGGGAAACGACCCGGGAAGGTTTTTTAGGATTTTTACTTTGGGTAAAAGTAATTTTCCTTTTAAAAAGCCTCTTGGAATTTTGTTGATTGATAATTTTAATTATCCTCTTATTATTATATATTTATATTTATTATATATATTATATAGTAAAAGGTGATTAATTTTATACGATATCTATATAAATATTAATTATTATTTATATATCCTAAAATTACAAATCAATTTTTGGCGCCGCTGCCGGGGAGGTGTGTTCGATTATCAAGTTTACGTTAAGTAGTTATTGTTTGAAGATCCTTCCCCGTGAAGTTATCGCTTTCATTTGTGTATATTTTTCAAGTAATATAAATACCAAAAAAAATGAAAACAACAAAATCAACCGTTGTGTCACTTGTGATTTCGGCTCACCTTTAGGAATACAACTCTAAAGAGGTATAAGGAGGGTCGATCCTACGAACTTCGACCTAAAAGGAGAAGGTTTTTAAAACGCTTCGCGCTTACCCGCTCCTCCGCTTCTTTGTGCGTTTTCTAGAGAGCTACCGTGCACCTTTGATTTCTCCCCAAAAATATTTCTCTTTTAAAAATACATAAAAATCCAAAAAAAAATATTCTTCTTAACCCCATTTTGTTTAATTCTTCTCTTTTTAAATCTATCATCATGTATGGGTTTAAAGAATGTTCGTCTTGTGGAGCTTTGTATAATAGAGGACAATGTTGTTCAAATGTGAGTTCCGTAAGAACAATTTGGTTCAGTGATCCTAACCATTTCGCTTACATGATCGAATCCCCCGACTCGTCTAAACAACCCTCACGTAATTGTTCTAAGTGTGGAGGTCCGTTTGGTGGTCTATATTATCGACAATGTACTTATAAGCGGTGTAGAAGAAATTATACGTATGAAGTTTGTGCTTTATGTTGTTATGAATCATTCGTTAATGATTCAAATCCAAATTCTTTCATTGATTCTCCAAATAATTTCAAACCACCTTCACAACCCCAAACATCTTCGTTAGACCAATGGCATTGTTTTCATTGTAAAGATCCGTTAGAAAGAGGTGAACGTTGTAAACAGTGTTCTTGCAGCAAGTGGTTGTGGCAATCTGGTCTTAGTGTAGGATTTTGCTTCATTCTGTCGCTGTCAAATAATAAAAATTCATCCATTGGTGATCCGAATCCAAATTCTTTGAATGATTCTCAAAATCTTTCCGACTACCCTCCACAACCCCAGTATCAGACGAATTCTTGTGAGTTATGTGGAAACGATGCTCATTATGGTTACGATTGTCCACCTCAAGTTTCGTTTGTCTACAATTAAGACCTGTGTTTCAATCAAAACTTTGATAATAATTTTCTACAAACTTCACCAAGTTTTCCACAACAATATCTTTGTTGTGAGAACTGCGGGGGTCCTCTGAAACTTTTTAGTTCAACTTATTGAACCAAAATTTCTATGAACCTAATCTTTGCTATAATTCTAATTCTTTCGGTTTTGACCAATATCAACCCCCGCAGTATACCGTCATTCATCAACCTCCTCAAGAAATGAGTGTGCAAGCCAGAGAAAACCTAATGAAATCTATACAAACCTTTTTAAAGAAGTTTGATCGTATATCTTTCATCTAGAACGACAACGGATTATTTGCTAAGCTTGGAGAAAAATATCGCAGAGAAGGCAGCGGATCATAGAACTCATACTCTAGAGTTTTTGGATAGTTTTAAACTTACTTACAAGAACAACACTATTCCTTTGAATAATACGCCTCATTCTCCAGATTTTTCTGACTTTCCTCCACAACCCCAATACGAGACGTATTCTTGTGAGTTATGTAGAAACGATGCTCATTTTGGTTACGATTGTCCAACACAAGTTTCGTTTATCTTTAATCCGGACCCGTGTTACAATCAAAATTTTGATAATAATTTTCCACAAACTCCACCAAGTGTTCCACAATATCTTTGTTGTACCCGTTGTGGGGGTCCTCATGAGACTTTTCAATGTGATCAATTGATCTTCGATGAGCCTTATTGTGAAAACTGTGGGGGACCTCATGAGTTTTCAGTGTCAACCAATGAATCAAAATTTCTATAATTCAAATTTTTCTGGTTTTGACCAATTTCAACCCCCGTAGTATCCCGAGGAAAGTATCAAAGAATTTTTTGTAAAGCACGCTCAAGAAATGATAACTACGGTGCAATCCGCTGTGAAAATAGTGACTCAACAACATGAGCAGGTAGTTCAGATAGAGCAAGAGGAGCATGCAGCTTTTACTCCATATTGGAAAACTCCTATTATTGACGACGATGATGATGAGTATACTATTCAATATAGGGAATATATAGAGAATTCGTCTAATGCAATCACACCCGATTTACCAACCAAGGAACCCGATAACTCTCTAAGTTTGGGGGACGAGCATCCTAGCACTATTCTGAAAACGGAATCGGACGAAGTAATAAATTCTAGTGACGAGGACCTTGTCCTAATCCCAAGTGAGTCCGAGGGTATTTTCGATGATACGCATAATGTGCCTTTTTGTGATAATTCTCCTCCTCTTGATGTTCATGTGCCTAATGAGTTACCCACCCATCCCACCCTTATGCTGGATTCGGACTTCATTCCTTCTGATGATTCCCTCGGATCCGATCTTGAAGTTTCTTTTCCTTCCGAAACTAGAAACAAGATTTTTGATTCGGGGATATTCTTTGAAGTCCAATCAAAGATATTTATATCTCGGGATACATTTTCTATCTCATTTATCCGTAATCCTCTTTGTCCAGTGATTGAGACGCTGCTTCCATTTTCATCTGAAAATGAAGACAAAGTTTTTAATCCTGGTATTCTTTCTTCTAATCTCTTATCTCATCGGGGCAAAATCACTTTTGATTTTTCGGAGAGCCCGATAACGATTTCTGAAGGGAACATTCCTTTCTTGGATGTCTTGTTTCTCCATTTTTATCCCTCTTGACCAGCTCAAGTATGGGGGATCGAGTCAGGCTCAAGACTCGGTTAACAAAAATAAGCGCTTCGCGGGTGGCAACCCATGCTTATCCTTAGTAGTAGTATATTAGTATAATAGTTATTAATAAGTGTGATGTAAGGAGGCTCGCCTCTTCCTTTCTCGTGTTTCGTGTTTTGTGTTTTATGTCCAGGATTGCCCTTATTATGAAGACTTTAGTGCTCGTGGTTTTGTCCATCGTCCACTCGATCTTCAATCCTTTGCATGCTTATATATGGGAATCTAATATCCTAGATCTTATTGATTTAACGTTTATCTATTAGCATAATTAATAAACGGCTTTAG
>BQNB010058507.1:4389-37734 GCA_026074375.1 Tanacetum coccineum | reverse complement strand
AATGGTATCCGGCTTCGCTTCAACCATTTGATGTCCCGTTCCATGATTTCGACGGGCTCCTCCACAAACTGGAGCTTATCGTCAACGTGAATTCCTTCTAACGGCATGCATAATGGTTCGTAAGCGTAACATTTCTTTAGATTAGATACATGGAAAGTATGATGAACTCTGCTTAACTCTTGGGGAAGTTCCAGCTTGTAGGCAATTTTCCCTACTTTGGCTAACACCCTGAAAGGTCCGACATATCTTGGATTCAGCTTGCCCTGCTTACCGAATCGTACAACCCCTTTCCACGGTGAGACCTTAAGCATAACCCTATCCCTAAATTCGAACTCCATTGGCTTTTGTTTCCAATCAGCGTAGCTCTTTTGTCGATCCTGAGCAGCTTGCATCCTTTGCTTGATCATGACGATCTTTTCCGTTGTTTCTTGGATCAATTCCAGACCAGTCAGTTGAGCTTCTCCAACTTCGGCCCAGCACACCGGTGATCGACATTTTCGACCATACAGTGCCTCATAAGGTGCGGCCTTTATGATGGCGTGATAATTGTTGTTATATGAAAACTCGGCTAGTGGCATGCCTAACCTATCCCTTGCCAAAATTGATCACGCAAGCACGTAGCATGTCCTCGAGAGTTTGGATAGTTCTCTCGCTCTGGCCGTCGGTTTTTGGATGATATGCAATGCTCATACTTATATCTGTACCTAAAGCTTTCTGAAATGATTTCCAGAAATTGGATGTGAATCTCCCGTCACGATCACAGATAATCGAAGCAGGTATCCCGTGTCTTGCTACTATCCTGTTCAAGTACAACCTTGCCAATTTGTCTAATGGATCATTCTCCCTTATTGGCAAGAAGTGGGCAGATTTTGTAGAGTCGATCTACCCAGTCACCCAGATGGTGTCAAAACTGTGACTACTTAGGAAGCTTAGTAATAAAAATCCATCCGTGATATTATCCGATTTCCACTCGGTATTGCTGGTTGTTACTAACATCCTGATAAAGCCTTTGGTTCGGGGCTTGACCCTTAGCGCACGGTCCGAAGAATTCTTGCTAACATAAGCGGCGATATCAGCCTTTATGTTGGCCACCATACAGTTTTCTGTCACATCTTAGGTACCATCTTTTCAGAACCGGGATGGATAGAGTATTTTGACTTGTGAGATTCGTGCATAATCGCGGATCTTAAATCACCATAGCAAGGTAACCAACTCCTCCCGTGTAAACATAAAGTCCCGTCCGCACGTGGTTCCAACCTTTCCCTGGTTATCCTTTCTGAACATAATAACCCCGCCTACACTTCATCAACAAAGATTCTCTGGTTTTTGGCTTCGGTACTGACTTCTAAAATTTGTTTTGGAAGATTCAAGCCAATAGTCATAAACCAAGGCTCGAACCCGCAATGGCTCAATCCTTTCCTTATGGCTCAATGCATCAGCCACTACGTTTGCCTTCCCTAGATGATAACGAATGTCACAATCGTAGTCACTTAGCAATTCAAACCAACGGTGTTGCCTCATGTTAAGCTCCTTTTGATTGAGAATGTGTTGTAAGCTTTTATGGTCGGTGAACACGGTGCATCTGGTTCCCATCTAGATATGGTCTCCCATATCTTTAGAGCAAATATCACCGATCCAAGTTCTAAATCATGAGTGGTGTAGTTCTTCTCATGAACTTTTAATTGTTGAGAAAGCATAGGCAATCACCTTCTCTCTCTGCATCAACACAGCGCCTAAGCCCTTGTATGAAGCATCACAATAGACCACAAAGTCTTCGCTCTGCTGAGGTCCTTTTAAGGTAAATCCAGAATCGCACAGCTATACAACTTCTGCTTATAGACTGAAATACGTTTCTCTTCTTTTTCACACCCTGTCAAACATGATTCCCCGTTCTGAGTAATTTCGCATTGATTTAGCAATCTTTCGAAAATATACCTTTGGATGAACCTTTATAAGTAACCAGCAAACCTAAAAATTAGCGAATCTCCGTTGGTGTCTTAGGAGATGCCCAATCTTTGATAGATTCTATCTTGGCTGGATCCACATGTATGCCTCTGCTATTCAATGACAAGTACCGAGAAATTATACCTCGGAATCCACAAAATGACACATTATTGAAAACTTGTCATACAACATCACTTTCTTAAGCATTTTGAAAATGGCCTTAAGATGTTCTCATCTCTTTCTCGTCCTTTGAATAAATAAGTATGTCATCGATGAAGACAATTACGAACTTATCCAAGTAAGGCTTGCATACTCGGTTCATAAGGTCCATGAATACCGCAGGTGCGTTTGTCAGTCTGAATGGCATAACTTAGAACTCGTAATGACCATACCGAGTTTGGAATACCGTCTTTGGAATGTCTTGTTCTCGTACCCTGAGCTGGTGATATCCTGATCTCAGATCTATCTTCGAATAAATACTGGATCCTTGGAGTTGATCAAATAAATCGTCGATCCTCGGGAGTGGATAATGATTCTTCACTGTCAGTTTATTTAACTCACGGTAGTCGATGCACATCCTGAATGACCCATCCTTCTTTTTGACAAACAGGACCGGGGCTCCCCAAGGTGAGGAACTAGGTCTTGTGAAATCCTTTTTCAGAAAGCTCTTGTAGTTGCTCCGATAATTCCTTCATTTCAGATGGAGCCAATCGATACGATGCTCGAGCTACGGGGGCGGCTCCTAGAATCAGATAGATCTGAAATTCCACTGGTCGAGCCGGAGGAAGACTTGGCAAGTCCTCGAGAAACACTTCAGGAAGACTTGAGCAAATTTTTTGTTTCTTATTTTTCGTAGGTTAGTCATAGGGTAAAGTATTTTTAGTAAAAGTTTCAGAATTTTTCAAAGTCATTTAGTATTTTTTATAATTTTATTTAGTTAAAAGTTTTAAAAATTCATAAAAAATACAAAAATTATCAAAAAAATATTTTTCTTTTTTAGAAAATTTTATTTAGTCATATAGTTTGTAGGAAAAATATAAAAATTTTCGTAGGGTCAATTTTATAACTTTTTGCTTTTTAAAGAACGGGTCCGGGTGCGGTTTTTGCCTTGACTCGTTTTTTGGGTCAAACGACCTCCGTTTTCAGTCTAGTCTTTTTCATTCTTCGTTATTTGTTCCCTAGAGTAGTTTAGAAGCAAAAATTTCTTCGTAGGGTTAATTTTAAAGATTTTAGGTTTTCCCCTTTGTTTCGGGGCCCGTGCTCTCGTTTTCCTAGCTTAATGTTCATCATTTTAGGATTTCTTAAACTTTTAGTTTATTTATTGTTAATTTAGCTTCCACACTCCCAAATCATATTTTTTCCATCATACTCCAATCTTTCGACTGTATCGATTCTCCAGTCCAGCCTCGATGGGGATTAAACGACCCGGGAAATTCTATAGCTACTTCTCAGGGTTTTATTGATTATGCTTTAGACTAATTCTTACTATATATATTTTTATATTTTATTATATTTTATATATATTTTAAAGGTGTTTTAGCAAGCGATAAAAAACACAAACATGTTTTCCTTCTCAAGAAGGTGAGTCATACGTCTAGCTATTTTGGAAAAGTCTTGGATAAAACGTCGGTAAAAACCTGCATGACCTAGGAAACTCCTAACGACCTTATTATTCGGTAGTTACTGGTGAGGTAGCTGTAACGATAAACATCGACTTAGCACGATCGACCTCAATATCCGACATTTGAAATTTTATGCCCTAACACAATTCCCTTCTCGTACACATAAAGTGACACTTCTCTCCAATTAAGAACTAAATCTGGTCGTTCACTTCGTTTTAAAAGCATCATTTCTAATAGGAGAGGCACGAATCATAACTATCCCCATAAATTGAGAAATCAGCCATAAATACTTTCCATAGTAGTTGTCGGATCATATCATGGAATATGGCCATCATACACCGTTGGAATATTACCGTGAGCATTACACAAGAAAGCCAAAGTGGCCATGCCTACGTGTACGCTGAATGTTCCATAAGGGCATGTTGAAAAGTAGTTTTCTTTGGTCTTGGGGATCATATTGGAATTTGAAATACCCGAAAATCCATACAGAAAACAATAAAACATATTCCAGCGTAATCTTTCCTAACATTTGATCCATAAATGGCAAATGGAAATGATATTTTTGAGTTGCTTCATTGTAACTATCCTATAGTCCGGATACAAAACTCTCCACCGTAACTAAACGTGTTTAGAATTATATTCATTCTCTTCATTAGCTACAACGGCAAGTTCACAATTCTTGGGAAACACAATGCACGGACTAACCCATGGGCTGTCGAAGAACAGGTAAATCAACCGCGATCAAGAAGTTTTAAGACTATTCCTTTTTTGATTACCATATCCGTGAATTATTTGGGTAACCCGTCTTTGAACTTTGAAAACCGTGGGTTGTAATCATCCCCATCAAGATTTTGTGGGTACAAAAACGAGGGTCGATACCCTTATGTCGATGATTTTCCAAGCAGATGGCCCAATTAATGAGAATTGATCACTTTTAAAAGAGCAATTTTTTTTCATCATCTTTAAAAAACCTTTTAACAATTACTGAGGTAACTTGTTGTTTCTTCTAATTACACATATTCCAATGAGATGGTAAAATCTTTTAAATTCTAGTTTCCGGAGGTTCTTCAATTGAAACTTTGCCTCGGTAACTTTACTTTTTTTAAGTTCCATTAGAGGAAGTTAATGGGTTATTAATTTAACAAATTTTCATTAAGCAATATCTCCTCCCGTATCGCAATCGGCATGATCAATTTCCTAGTGAAATCAAATCGTCTGAGATAAGCTTCAATTCTACCAAAATGAATTCAGAATAAAACGCTCAGAACGTCGGGTGGGATTGCCACCCTGAAGATTCATTATTAGAAAATCCTAGCAATTCCAGAGCATACTCCTCACAAACCTCATCTGTAGGTCCTAGGTTTTGGATCTAATTAGCCTTTATAAGACAATAACTAACTTGAATAAATCCAAATCAACTATGTGAGAGACAATGACTATGAATACTATGTGTCAATGCGGAATCTTAACACAAGTACTAAGAAGAACAATTGTAAACTAACTTCGTATATTGCTATTGATATCTATTAGAATACTATTTCAATCTCATACTAAACATTATGCCATAGGGTTCCTTTTATACACCAAGGAAACCCTAATGGGCTTTACAAACATGTGAAAGGATAATGCATATCCTTTCCTAAGATATCTCTAAGATAACTATTACTATTCTGTTACATAAACAGACTTAACTAAAACAGATTTAACTAAATACGACCAGTACTAACTATAGTACTGCTACTCTACCAGTACTAACTTTAGTACTGCCAGACTTAACTTAGTACTGCCAGTATTAACTTAGTACTGTCAGAACTTAACTAATACTACCAGACTTAACTGTTATACTACCAGAATTAAGTCTTTTACAATCTATTTCCCAACAATCCTCCCCTAACTTGATCTTCACTTGTGAACTTCAAGTTTCTTCAAATGTCTTTAATTTGAACTTCCTGAGGATGTTGTAAATAAAACTCTTCGACTTATTCTTGATCTGCAATTCTTCAAATCACCTCTTTTTGATCTTTGCAGCAACTATTCTTCAAAGCTTACAGGCATCCTTCATATCATAACATTACTATATGTACATCAAATCATAAGGTTTTTTATTATTTTAGACTATTCTCACACTTTTCCAGGTGTGTTAACTCCTGTGAGATGAATCATTGAAACTTTAAATGTTTTGATGGCTCTTTACTAGTTAGCCATTTACTCTGGAGTAGTCAGTCCTATTGGCACCAGAAAGGTGCATGTCCATGGTCAACTGAAAACCATTTCAACTCTCAGTACATGAAACATTGGTGAGTTGAATACCATATGGTTTTTGGCAAACCATTACAGCCATAAACGGATTTGATATGCCTTTACCTGTAGCCGTTTGCTCAGGGCTAGTCAATCCTTTGGCACCTAGAAAAGGTAAATTCCATGGTGGATTGATTACCATATCAACTCTTTGTACATGAAACTTGGTGAGTTGATGTACCATCCACTTTTTGGTAAAGTGTCAACCATCTGATATGGATTTGCAATTGTGTCTTTTACCAATAAGCCATACATCTTTAAGGACTAGTATGTTTTTTCCACAGCCTTTACCACAATGCTATAACTTTAGACTATCAACTCTTTACTAACCAGATATGTGAGTGATAACCATACAATTCTGACAATTGTCAAACCATTAACGGATTTGAGAAGTCTTTACCAAGAGCCGTTTGCTCCTGGACTAGCCAGTCCTTATGTCTGTTAGACATGGTGAACTGATAACCATTTGTTGTGTTAGTGCATAGCACCTCCACCAAGTGTTATTCTTCTCATCTCCATCCTAGATTTCTAACTCATCAACCTTCACTACTTCCTAATACCAGCTTGCTTTTCCATCATTTTCAACATTTTGTAGCAATCCTCATCTGGTTTTCCTCCTTGAAGTTTCTTATCTAGCATAGCTTTGCATACCTCAGCAGATAAAGGATATTTTCTTTATTAGCATGTAATATTCAATTGACCCGAAGTTCAGCTAGTGTACTCTGCAGGTATCATAGTATCTCCAACTTATGATCCTTCGTTGACCTAATAAACTCCAAATAGGATTTGTACTAAGGGGTGGCTCAAACATATTCTTTAAATATTTCCAAAATGTCTTCTCAAGCTCATCCTCTGGTCCATTCATATCATATCTATTCATAACAATCCTATATAATTCAGTAAGATCATCCCTAGTTATATCCTTCAGCATAGCTCCAAAATTTATGTACACTATATCAGTTCCATATTCCCTAACAATTTGGTACATACCTTTCTCTCCTTGCTTGATGATCTTATAAGTAGCTATACTTGGGGGTTTTATAGCCACAGGAACAGGATGAATAGGAATATCTGTACCTGAAATAGGATCAGCATCTTTACTAGCTTCAGATGCATCTTCATCAGTCTTGTCAGAATGTAATCCTTTCCTAGCTATCTGTTTCCTCCTCTTTCCAGCCTTCTTGGTAGACTCATCACCTTTTGCTTCATCACTCTTTAGTCTTTTTGAAGTCTTTGTTTGAAATTCTTCACCAAATCTTTTTAAACTATCTTTTGTAGCTTCAAAGTTTATAGGTGCAAAAGATTCAACCTGCTTCACCAGCTTATCAAATTCTTCTTTTACTTCTTTAAAACTTAGGTTCTTCAGCTGAGACAGCTTCCATGTCCCCTGATTCTTCAAGTAATTCATCATATATGTTCTTAGCTGTGATTGGGTCATGGGCTTATTTCTTTTAGCTCTTGCTCTTTCCTTTGCAAAGTGTTTCTTCCTTTGATTCACTAGTTCAACCATCTTCTTTGCAAAGTCTTCTCCTTGTAAGTCACTTCCTAGCACACTCTTTGACAACTCTGCATTAGCTTCAATCTTTGCTCAATAGATCCCACACTTCCATCCGTAGTATTGCTGAGCTTCAAATTGAACTTTTAGCTCTTCTTTTCTTTTGTTTGCCATTAATTCCTTTCTTCTTGCTGCAAGTCGTTGTGCTAGAGAGAATCCAAGTGTACTTATTTAGCCCCCCCCCCCCCTCTGCTCTTTCTGTAAAGTATCTAATCTGATAGCTTCAGCAAGACTACCTTCCTCCTGTAGAAGTTGTTCCTTAGTCTTCTTAGGAGCTTCTTCAATGATCATCGGAGCTTTTCCTTCTCTTATTGGCCTTTTATTCAGGGATGGAATGGACTTTTTAAGTACTGTCAAAATAATTTGTCCACTAACATTACTCACTGTTAATACTGCCAGTATTAACTCCCCACATACCCCAGTACAACTTTTTCTTGAAAATCTAAACTAGTGACAACCCTCCTTTCCCTTTGGACTCTTTTCTTCTCTATAACCACTTCCCTTATCTATTGACTTTTTTGCCTTTTGAAAGCCACCCTATAGAGAGTTTTAGCTGCGTCTAGAATTAGTAAGACGTTATGTCCTTTTTCAACTTGTTCCTCCCCTAAAGCATTGACAGTAGTCTTAGAAGGAGTAACCAGCCCTTGTACCAAAGAAACTAGAGGATCATCTTGACTTTTCCTCCCCTAAGCCTCAGGTTCTTCCTCTTCAGAGTCTGATAAGTCTACATTTCTTCTTTTCAAAATACCTTCCAACTTCTTGACCAACTTCACAATAGCACTCCCCATTGTCAGCTTGGTTTGCTTGAGATTCGTTTCCAGACTATCAATTCTTGTCACTAACTGAGGAACTAATCGAAGAAAATCATCCACAGTCATCTGTCCTTGGGCATGCTCTTGTGGGGGTGAGAAGTGTTGGTGTGCAGGAGATGGTTCCTCAAATGTGTGCTCTAAAGGTTCAGGGTCAGTTTCAGGGATAGGTGTAGGTGTAGGTGTAGGTGTAGGTGTAGGTGTAGGGATAGGAGCAAGTATAGGTGGTGAAGATTGTACTGGAGGTGAAGATGTAGATGGTACTGGAATTGTGGATGATAATGGTTGAGATTGAGCCACATCAGGATGTCCTTGACCTGCACTTGGATTAGTAGTAGCAACAAGCAGCATAGCAGGCAATAAAGGTCTTGGTGCCCCTCTAAAACCCCTTTTCATATTTCCAAAAATCTTTTTGGTCAGAGTCACAGCTAGATAAGGGTGTTTGTTTTCCATGTTTGAATATTCAAGATCATTTGCAGAAAACGAGGATACATCAAAAACTTTGTCTTGCTTCTTAAATTTGCCACCATACCATCAAAAATGAGTTTTGAAAAATTATAAACTCTACCAGTGGATAGACAGACCAAAGCAGTAGCAATGTTGCTACCAAATTGATCCCATCCACCACTTTTAGAGCTTATACAGTGTAAAAGATGGTGGACTAAGTATCTCCATTGGGGTGTGAAAAAACTTTTCCAAAAATAAAGGTTCCATCAGTAGGATACCCTATTTGCCCCATTCCCTCAAAAAGTTCATCATTTGGAAACATTGTTATTCCTGAGGTGTCTTCTAATTGAAGTGAATCCCTAATTGACGCCTCAGAGATTGTGTATATTATGGTATCAATGGTTGCCTTTATTTCTAAAGTCCCATTAGCGTTAGTATTTGCAGTTGCAGTCTGCCAAAACTGTTTGACTAGGGAATCGTAGATAGTTGAATTAGTGGTTAAAGCATACCTGAGGTTGGAACCTCGAAGAAAATCCACTATCTCAGCAAACCCTGCACTCTCGTCAGGCTTGCGCAAAAACCCCACTTGATTGTGTTTGTCACAATACTTTAATTGAGCCATTGGACAATCGTAGCAATGTACTTGGGTTTGATGCGATTGAAATTGTAGATGCTGGTAACAGAACTTTTGACTATTTTCGTTATAAAAGAATTTTTTTTTACTTTGCAAAAGAGCAATAAAAAGAAAAGTATGAAAGAGAAATCAAACTTTATCTATATATAGCTTCTCTGTTGTACGACTATTGCGCCGTAAAAATCTCTAACGGTAACATTTAAACAGTGATAAGTCAGAAAAAGTCAAATTTCCCGCAACCAGCATTAACAATAACCTACCAGTATTAACAATTGCATTACCAGACTTAATTTTGGTCAACCAGAATTAATTAAGAGTCAACCCGAATTAATTCTTTTTCAACCAGAATTAAGTAAGTACTAAGAATTTTCAAAAACTGAAAACCTTATTACTTCTGCCTTTCATCTGCACATCCATGCTATGCCTGCAAAGATTAGACTAAAACAAAGAAAAACATACTGCAAGAAATTGTATAGACAGAATTAATAAAAACTAACTACCCGAATTAACTCTACTTAACTACCAGTATTAACTACCAGAATTAACTCTACTTAACTACCAGTATTAACTACCAGAATTAACTCTACTTAACTACCAGTATTAATATGACATACCTACCAGTATTAATTGAAACTTAACTAACAGTATTAATGATAACTTAGCTACCAGAATTAAACAAACTATACAACTAAGCCTCCCCTTAAATGTTGCTATGGGTTGATCATACCAATGCTAACCACCAAGTAATTAAACCGTGGTCCATCAAATGGTTTGGTCAACAAGTCAGCTACATTTAAGTCTGTGTGAATTTTCTCCACACTTATGAGCTTCTTCTCATAACAATCTCTTATGAAGTGGTGACGAATCTCGATGTGCTTTGTCTTGGAGTGATATACAGGGTTCTTCACAATGCAGATTGTGCTTTCATTATCAATGTGGATTTTGGTATTCATGAAATTGAAACCATAGTCCAGCAATTGATTTTGAACCCACAATACTTGTCCACAGCAATTTGCAGCAGCTACATATTCAGCTTCAGTTGTTGAAGTGGCCACAATTGTCTGTTTCTTACATTGCCATGAGATAAGTCTTTGTCCAAGAAATTGACAACCACCTGTTGTGGATTTCCTGTCAAGGTTGGACCCACCATAGTCACTATCAGAGAATGCTTCCAAGTCAAAGGGTGATTCCCTAGGATACCATAAGCCCAAGTTTGGTTTGCCCTTGAGATACTTGAAGATCCTCTTGACAGCATTGAGATGAGAAGTCTTTGGAGTTACCTGAAAACGTGAACAAACACATACTGCATACATAATATCAGGTCTAGAGGCAGTTAAGTACATGAGGGAACCTATCATGGATCTGTACAAGTGTACATCTACATCAATAGCTTCCTCATCCTTTGTCAGAGGCACCTTGGTCTCCATGGGAGTTATTGCAGCTTTCACATTTACAAGATCAAATTTCTTGAGTATCTCAGCTACATACTTGTCCTGAGATATGAAGATTCCTCCCTTGTTCTGTTTGACTTGTAGACCTAAGAAAAATGTGAGTTCACCCATGGAACTCATCTGAAATCTGCTTTTCATCAAGGCTTCAAACTCATCACACCAAGACTTGTTAGTAGAACCAAAAATGATATCATCAACATACACTTGAACCAGCATGATATCCTTTTTGTTTTTGGGGGGGGGGGTTTTTTTTTTTTTCTCTTTTTGTCCCTTTTAATGAATAAAGTCTTGTCAATTGTGCCCCTCTTGTATCCATGCTTCTCTAGGAATGTTGATAAAGTAGCATACCAAGCTCTAGGAGCTTGATGCAGTCCATACAAAGCTTTGACCACCTTATAAACCTTATTAGGATGATCAGGATCAACAAAACCAGGAGGTTGTGAGACATAAACCTCTTCATCTATAGTGCCATACAGAAAAGCACTTTTTACATCCATTTGGAATACTATGAACCCCATAAATGAGGCAAAGGCTAAAAATAACCTGATAGCTTCTATTCTTGCCACAGGAGAAAAAACCTCATTATAGTCAATACCTTCTTCTTGCGTGTACCCTTGGGCCACCAATCTTGCCTTATTTCTCACAACCACTCCTCTTTCATCTCTTTTATTTCTATAGACCCATTTTGTACCAATCACCTTCATTCCATGAGGTAGATCTACAAGAACCCATACTTGTTGTTGCTTGAACTGTAACAGTTCTTCTTGCATGGCTTCAACCCAACTGTCATCTTGTAGAGCTTCAGCAATCTTTTTAGGTTCCTCCTGAGATAGAAAATAGGCAAACAAACAATGCTGCACACCTTTTTTAGTTGT
Source organism: Tanacetum coccineum (assembly GCA_026074375.1). Classification (NCBI taxonomy): domain Eukaryota; kingdom Viridiplantae; phylum Streptophyta; class Magnoliopsida; order Asterales; family Asteraceae; genus Tanacetum; species Tanacetum coccineum. The sequence goes on along the minus strand of BQNB010058507.1, from coordinate 26,099 downwards.
TTTCATAGGTGTAGACACATACACTTCTGAAGGTACTCTTGAAATCTCAGATTCAAGATCAACAGTATGTTCAGAGGAAGTTCCAATAGATCTTGCACTGTCATTAGATTGACAGGTAGATTTTCACTGGATCTATCATTCTGATACATTGGGTTCAGGCTCTTGGAGGTCCCTTTTTACCATAATCAATACAAAGGAATCATCAATTTCTTCTTGTGGTTTAGGGTATAATCTCCACTTAAAGGTTGTGGAACACCCTTAATAATCATTAGCTTTTATGAACTATGTACATAAAGATTTTCAAATGAGTCCCTTCTTGTACGCTTAAATAACAGAAAAAATTCTTTTCTTCCTCTAACATTAAACCCTCATTGTTCGATTTTATTCAGACACTAAGCCAATTTTCTATTTTGTAATCATCGCCAGAAATTAATTAATCTCCAAAGATTTTGGAAGAATCTTTCCATGATCTAATGTTTTCTGTAATTGTTTTCTTTTGACTTTTGCACAGCTTTCATTCCACTCTCTTCTTCCTATATTTTTTAGCTTCTTTCATCATTTTCATAGATTCTTATTTGCCTGATATGTAAGCTTTTCATTTAGAGAAAGTTGCTGTTTTTGTAAAGTAATAAGTTGAGCTTCTAGTTCTTATAAAACTTGACTATAGGCACAAAGTATTTGTGCTTCTTGATCACCTAACTGATTCATTTGTTCATCAACTAGAGTTTTAAGAGTTATTATATGATCAATGCAAGTTTTTGAAACGCCAAAGTTACCTCTTACTGGAGCTGATAGCCATGGAGTGCTCTATGTGATTGTCTCTTCATCTTAAGTTATGTTCTCCCCCAATGACATTATCCATCTTCTATTATCAGCAAAGCCATTGATTCTTCTCTTGCTTTCCTACTTCTTGGTGTTAATAAAATGAGTCTATCTTTTTCTTTCCATCATGTGTCCCCTTTGCTGTACATTCCTAACCAAATTAAGGGGAGACCATATGTTTGTGATTAATTAAAGCATTCATGTTTCTTTTTGTCAAAATCAACAGGTGTTTTTCCATCAACACGAAACTCTCCTTCATGTTTTCGTATTGAACTTTTCATTCGAATAGCACATCTTTGCTAGCTGCCAGTTTATGTCCATCTTCTTGAATGTCCAAGTCTTCAATTTGTTCCAATGTTTACAGATGCAAGTTCCTACTCCTCTGATTGTTTAGCAAAGACGGGATTTAAAATAACTTCTCAGCAAAAAACCAAAACAAGTTCTTTTTCAAGAATATTGGTTGAAGAAGTACAAAGGAGTGCAAGTACTGTAGGCACCAGTAAAACCAGATATACCTTATTAGTACTGCTTTGGCTTGTCTTAACAAAAGCATCATTTTGAGCACTTTGAAGATGTTTTTGAGGCCACACTTGGATCTTCCGTGACTCAAAATCCCTAAGGGTTTTTGTACAATTATCAATAGATAAGGTGTCCACATCTGTTTTAGGTTCTCTAGTCTTGCCAGATTGGACCATGCTGGGGCAAAGACTGAGAAACTTATGATTTGCATCCTCAATTGATACCTTCAGCACAATGTGCTTCCAAACTAAGGAGTAATTGTTGAAACGCACGCCGCGCATCTCGCAGTCCATTTTCTAACCCTTTGAAACTGGATATTGTAATGCTTCAACAATGTTGTTTAAAAAAAAAGCCTTCTGCATTTCTTTAAATTTGCATTACCACTAAACCTAGTTCTGATGGCTTCCCAGATTTCTTTTGCATCATCTATTCCATGAAATCTTCTTATATGTTCCTTAGGAATGGCCATAAGTAAGATATTCTTAGCCTTCCTTTCTTTCTCAACAACTTGAATTTCTGCAGCAGTAACTGGTGGGAGTATTCGAATTACACCATCCTTTCTAGTTGAAATTCTCTTCTTGGAGTTTCCATTTTGAATTAACTTCCAAACCTCATTGTCAATGTACTCAAGGTAATGCTCCATTTCCATAGCCCAAATATCATACTCCTCCTTCTTTAGAATTAGGAGGTTGATATTTGAGATATCAGTTGTTTGAGGAATCGCCTGTTGTTGTTATTTAGGTGCAGCACCAGTGTCTGATGCATCTTCATGGTTTGATGCCTCATCATCACTGAGGTGTTGAGAAAACTCATCATTAGCAGGTTGAGACATTTTGTAAAGATCTGAAATAGGGTGTTTGTCTATGGTTTTTGTAATTCTTCTTACTCAGAGTCCCTCCATTGGCTCTGATACCACTTGTAGGTCCTAGGTTTTGGATCTGATTAGCCATTATAAGACAATAGCTAACTTGAATAAATCCAAATCAACTATGTGAGAGACAATGACTATGAATACTATGTGTTAATGCAGAATCTTAACACAAGTACTAAGAAGAACAATTGTAATACTTACCTTGTTTTTTGCTTTTGATAGTATTTAGAATTCATATTTCAATCTCATACTAAACATTGTGCCATAGGGTTCCTTTTATACACCAAGGAAACCCTAATGGGCTTTACAAACGTGTGAAAGGATAATGCATATCCTTTCCTAAGATATCTCTAAGATAACTATTACTATTCTGTTACATAAACAGACTTAACTTGATCAAACAAATATCTTCCTCCGGATTGCAATCGGCGTAATCAATTTCTGGTGAAATCGAATCGTCCTTAAGATAAGCTTCGATTTCTTCCAAAATGAATTCGGAAGTAAACGGCTCAGACGTCGGGGTGGGATTGCCACCCGAAGAATCATTATTAGAAAATCCTAGCAATTCCGGAGCATACTCCTCACAAACTGCATCAATGATGTCAATTCGGTTTACCGACTTATCATTTGTAGAGGAGTATCTCGTGGTTTGATCTAGATTAAAAGTGACGGCTTCGTTATCAACCCGAAGGGTTATTTCTTCTCTATAAACATCAATTAAAGCACGACCGGTCCTCAAAAAGGATCTCCCAAGTATGAGAGGTACTCGAGGATCGGCTTCGAAATCGACAACAACAAAGTCGGTAGGAAAATGAAACTTTCCCACTTTAACGTAAACGTCTTCAGCGAGTCCTTTAGGATGAGTTATGGATCGATCCGCTAACTCTAAAGTCATCCGAGTTGGTGTAAGTTCGGGTAGGGAAAGCTTTTTCCAAAAGGAAAGAGGCATAAGATTTATGCTCGCGCCAAGATCGGCCAAGGCGTGACATACATCCATTCCTGGAAAATTGCATGGAATAAGAAACTTGCCGGGATCTCCAAGCTTTTCGGGAAGCTTTTTGAGGAGCATCGCCGAGCAATTCTCGTTCAACGGTATCTTAGCTAATTCAAGCAACTTTTCCTTATTCATGAGCAAATTCCTAATCGTAGGAGCAAATCTTGGCATAAAAAACAAAGCATCCGCGAAACTTATGTCAAAACGCAAATCTTGAAACATTTGAAAAATCTTCTCTTTTTGATACGAAGCTTTTTCACGAAATTTTTCTTGGTTAAGTCGAGAAGGATATGGAATATTTGGCTTAGGTAAACTCTTCGGAACATCGGGTTCCGGAATGGGAATGGGGATAACCGGAGGTGGGATTTGAGCGGTACTTCCTTGGAAATTAGATTGCTCCTTATCCGTTGTCTCCTCGGTTTCTCGTTCCACTACCTTTTTAGGAGAAGGATTAGTAGGAATCGAGGGTCCCTCGTAAGCAACACCACTTCGAGTAGTGATCGCTTTCATCTCACCCTTTGGGTTTGGAATGGTATTACTCGGATACGAGTAATGATCGGTTTGCATCTCACCTCTTCGGGTTTGAATGGTATTATCGGAGAGCCCGAAGTTGAGGCTTGGTTTTGAAATAATCCACAAATTATGTTTTGTAAATTATTTTGAAAGGTAGTTTGTTGATTCATCATGACGGCTTGTTGAGATTTTATAGTGTTTTGAATTTCATTCTTAAGGTCTCATTTCAACGAGTTGATTTGATTTTGCATGTTCCTTAAAATTTGATCATTATTCCTTTTGTAACTTGAAAAATTATTTGAAATCTCTTGTTGAACTTGATTATTAGGCACTTGAAAAGGTTGGTTTTGAAATCATTGGTTTTGAAAAATTTGGAGAGCATGATTATTTTGAGCTTGAAACCTTGTTTCCATGAATGAAAAAAATTATTTCCACAAAAAATGATTCCCTTGAACTTGATTCTGATTATAACCTATTTTGGACATTTGTTTTGCACCGGAGCAACTGGTTGGTGCCTATTTGATGACTAACCGGTTTGGAGGGTTTAACTTGATTGTAAGTTCCCGGGGTTCACAAACACTAGGCTGATTGTTATCGGTAGCCGGACAATTATACCAAGAATGGGCACCACCACAAGTAACGCAAGTTTCCTCAACCGCTTTAACTGGGCTGGGGTGTTTGTGGCTTGAGTGTCAACTTTTAGAAAACCAATCTCGACTCTAAGGTCGAAAGTTGATCCGGCAAGATTATCAATTCTTCATACCGTTTTTTACTAGAGAGTTGCATTCATATAGAAGCATTTGATCTATTTCGTGAAATAACGAAGTTTTCACTTGTTCTCAATTATGTTTAAAGCCTCTTAGTCGTCTTACTCAAAGATTTCACCCGCGCGCATTTAAGGAGTCTTGTTCATTCTCGTTTAAACCGTTATAAAAGGTATCAACTTGAGTTACTCATAAATCGTGATGGGGGCAAGCTCTAAGAAACTTATTAAATCGTTCCTCGATTCATAACAGGCTTTCCTCAAATTTTTGTGTAAATCGAGAAATTTCATTCTTTAAGTGAGTGGTTTTCGAAGGAGGGAAAAATTGATTCACAAATTTGGTAACGAGATTCTCCCAAGTCAAGATTGAATTTGGTGGTTCTTTCTCGTACCAAGTTTTAGCGGCCTCCCTCGAGCGAATATGAATACTTCATAAGCTTAATCACATCGTTAGGCACATTCCTAAATCGTAAAGTCGAGGTAATCCTTTTGAAACTATTAATATGAGCATGAGGATTTTCACTCTCACGACCGTAAAATGGGTTAGCTTGAACCAATTGAAGCAAATTCGTCTTAATCTCAAAATGATCCGCATTGATTTCTGGGTAAAACAATAGCTTCTCTGTACCCTTCCGTGGGTTGCCCGGGTAAGCCGTCCATCGTGCGTTTTCTCCCATTTTCAACAATAGTTTGAATCCGGGTGCGACTATGTTAGAAACTGTCTTCTCCGAAGTCTTGGGAATTGTGACTGTCTTGAATTATTGAATATTGGAACGTCATAGTGCGCATGCCTATTTAAAGGTAAATAGAAGGAAAAAAAATTGGTTTTTCAAAAGTTTATTCACAATCTATTTAACGGACAACGAGATAGACACTTGACCAAATAATCAAACTTACTTTTTTCACATTTCAGTTGGGTCGTTGTTATTAATGTATGGGGGGATGGGGATGTATTGGGTTTGAGTTGCTCTTAAAAAAATTTTACTTTTTAAGGTGTAGCGTATTTAGTAAGTTGACTCAAAATGGTAAGTTTTTAAATCTTTTATTCGAGTTGGGAACTTATTATGGATAATACCTCAATTGAATGTATTATTTGTTGGTGTTCTTTTATCAACTTTGTAATTTTTTAAATATTCACTAACTAACGCAAAAAAATCAAAAAATCCGAAAGAACAAATATTTTTGTCTTTTTGTTTTTAATCTTCTACTTATACTAAAAAGGAAAGAAAAATATTTTTTACTTTTTATATTTTTAATTTTTTTTACTTTTTTTTTATTTTCTTAAAAGCGTAACTTTCAAAGACGAAAGGTTCTCAAATCGAAGATCAAACAAGCCTAAACGAAGGAGTCTTAATCACAACATCCCCTGGCAGCGGGCGCCAAAATTTGATTGTTAGGCCAATCTTTATAACATAATTAATAAAAATATTAATAGAACCCTAAATGGTGATTAAAAACCATAAATTTCTAAAATTAAACCTAACATGAATTTTTCACTTTTATTAGACTCTAATTTACTAAAAAGTAAGTTTAAAGAAAACTAGAACAAAAATGGAATTGAAACGAGCTTAAAAACACGAAAAACGTGAACGGAAACGAATCCCGTTCTTTAAAAATTAAAATTTTGCAATTTTAACCCTACGGAAGCAAAACTAATTTTTCTAGACACTATATGAATAAAGAAAATTTTCTAAAAAAGGAATTATATTTTTTTGATTATTTTTTATGATTTTTTAAAGTTTTTAATAAAAATAAATGTTTAAAAATACTAAACTAAATATAAAAATCCTGTAAAAATTATAGAAAATAGCTTAAACTAAGAGGGGACCAGGGATAAATTAAGCTTGGTTACACAGCTTATCGAATAAGCTGTGTAATAAGCTTAAACAGCTTATTGTACTAAAGAGTGTAAAATGTGTGACAACCCATGGAGAATTTCCGCTCATTAAAGTTAGCCGTTTCCGTGTTAAGCAATTTGAATTTTTATGTTTCGTTTAGCTTTTTACGTTTACGGGAGTTGTTTCGTTATTATCTGATTATATCTCGGGATGCGATCCGGGGACACCCAAACGTTGTAGTATTTTGGCAAAATCGCGTTTTTTATGTTTTTAAGCAATATTTAAATTCGTAATTTTTCCTGTTACGTTGCTCGTTCGTATCTTACGTGCTTCGTATTTAATTTATACTTATACATGTGCATACATAGCCTTGGAAATTAATTCACAAAGAGCACTAGCAATTCCTAGAATGTTGGAAGACATTTTTGGTCCCCCTTTTTGGTCTTGTCTTGACCGGCCACACTCACACACAAGCTCATAGGATTCAAAAAATTTTGAAATCAATACCTAGACATGTAAGCATGAAAAATGGAAAGGACATGTACACACAAGTATCCTATAGGGTGATCAAATTGGTCCCCTTTGCCTTGTCCCCTCCCATCTCACGGCACACACTAATGTGTGTGTGTGTGTATGATTTTTGTTATATATGCATACACACTTAACCTCATTCTCATTTTCATACACACACACATTTTGCATTAGTCTTTCTTTCTTCCTTTTTCTCTCTTTTGCCGACCAAACACCACAAAAATCTTTCATCTTTGATCTTTGATCATCCACTTGAAGATATATTGTTCGTGTTGATTGTTAGTTCATCCGGGTAATTTGTAAAACAACGTTTGGGTTGTTTTTGATTCCTAATCTACCTTTCGTCGTGTTTCTTTGTAAGTCATCTTTATTTTTCATAAATAAGTTGTACTTTTGCATTCGTATGATCATTCCGAACAAGGTGTACAAAGCGGATCGTTGTGAAAATCATTATCTAGTTTTCCTATAAAACCACAAGTCTCAAAGTTAAATATTTTTAGTTATAAATAGAAGAACATAAAAAGTAGTTGTACTTTTGCATTTAAAAGTTTTATTGTGATTATGTTGATATATATAATTGCATTATTTACGGCGACTCTATATCGTTTACTTAATGATTTATGTATGTTGAGTTAAATATTGTTGGCGAAGAGATTAAGTAGATGTTGGATTTGTTGTAAGCATAAGTTGAATGTCGAAGAGGTTTAGGTTTAGAACGGACTTGTTGCAATATTTGAGGTGTTGTCGAAAATATATCGGATATACTTGCGAGTCAATAAAAGATGTACTTTGTAAAATAGATAGTTTCACGAGTCGAGGTTGATAAAAATGGAAAGTCTATATTTTTAGAAAGGTCATGCCGAAATTTCGTAAACTTTATAAAAGCGTCGAAAATATATTTTTATTATCAAACTTATGATAAAATGTAGAAAAACGTAAGTATCGGGTTTAGGTCAACATTTTTAGTTATCGAGTCAACGTTGATGTGTCGGGACACTAAAAGACGATTATACAATAAAGACAAAAATACACTAAAGTCGATAATACCTTAAAAGACAAATCTCTAAAAGTCGAAATACACTAAAAGTCGAAATACACCTAATGACGAAATCCACTAAAGACGATTACACAAAAAGATCAAAATCCATAAAAGACCGAAAATACTAAGAAGAAAATACACTTAAAAGACGAAAACACTAAAAGCGAATAGTTTCTAAAATGTTTGATGGTCCTCGATTGTCAAAACTTATTAACTTTCAAAAGTACGTTTCTATAAAAAGAGATACGCGTGGCTTACTTGTGCTTGGATGATCAGTTCTTGCGTTAAGCGTTATTTGTTGTACATCATTCTTAAACGACGACTATATGATAGGTTGTCGCTAGAACCGTGAGATTCGTTTTCACCTGATTGATTCCTTTGATTTACTACCCGTATAAGGTGAGTCCATAGCCCCACTCTTTTACTCGTTTTGAATAAATGTTTTATAACTTGGGGTGAGAAACATTGCTTGTTTTTAAAACTGGACACAAGTATGTACTCTTGCGTATGAGATTTTTCCCTGTTTACGTGTTGCCTAAGTATGCGTTTAGAACATCTACTGCTCCCACTTATCTGAACTGTCATCTCTTGACTGGAGGGAACCGGGCGAGGGAGCACGATGTGTTTTAAATAGATATTGGGTTTAATTATCCCTATTCCCGAGTGAGTTAGCGCTCATACCCACGTGGGTGACCGATAACGGATATTATACCATGTCGAACGTTATGGAAGGTAGTCTGTCAGATACCTCGTGGGGGCTTGTTTCAACCTAGCAATATAGGTTGCTATAAACGTTAATTAGCTTCGGTGTCTGAGCTTCAGCGCAACGTAAATACTTTTTTATGTGAAGTTGTATTTGTTATACGTCGCTACGTGTTGAAATCTTGTGGTCCAATATACACAACATTTGAACTAAACCTATGACATGTCACTCAACTTTATGTTGACGTTTTAAGGCCTGTTTTTCTCTGGTGTTGCATGGATGTGTTGATGACTTATGTGGAAGTATATTTGCCTATACCGGTTTACCCAAGAGATTTATTCTCATGACTATAAATACCGTTTGTTTGACTTATGTAAGCTTCCGCATTTTAACCTTGCGATTCTTTTAAATTTATCGATGTAATATCCTTTTTATTATTATTTTAAGTTTATGCAACGGTGGTTATTTTCAAAACGTGCCCTTAGAGGTTTGTTCTTTATGCTGTGTACTTGACAGATGTTCAATCAAGTACGCCTCCGGACAGTTTATTGTTTCCGTCCAGCCAGTCTGGGGGTGTGACAGTTTGGTATCAAGAGCCAAGGTTATAGAGAACCAAGTAGTATAAACTAGGTCTGGACTATAACCAGTATGTGATCTACGTGTTTATGGTGTCTTCGCGTGCTCTTATATAGTACGTATACTTAACTAAGTGCTACGTAAATAATTTATACGTATTAATTACTAAGTATATCTAATATTTCTAAAGTGTTTTTATTTCTTCCTATCATGACGTGCTCGATGACTCAGTCATTCATCATTCATTTGCATTCATCCAGTTACCATTCCACCCATTTATATTTTTGATCATGCATGGTTGATATATAAGATGATTTATATGAACTTTGCTTTGCAGGTTTTGGCTATTTCAGTTATCACGATTTCTTCGGGGACTTCATTCGAGGATAACGTCGGCGGAACCTACTAGACGAGTGATCTTGTTCTGGTACTATCCTACTACTATTCCTGGACAACCACACCAGTTATTATCTCCACCTGCTACTCAGTGACACACCAGTGATAGTGATAACCACAGGAGGACACTATAAGCACCTACTATACAACCATCCCCAGATTATACACCTGCTTCTCCTGATGACTCACTGCATCTGATTCAGAGTTGATCCATCTGAGGAGCCATCATCAGACCATTTACCACATACCATATATTTCACCAATTCTTATCATAGGATGATGACCCCACAGACAGTGATTCACCAGATACACCATGCATTACCTACCCATGATACACCTTTCATGAGATTACCGGTTCTACCCTAGAGAACACCTATCATACCTCGTCGTCGAGTTATGCTTCTAGCATCTGGACAGCCTATTCCTTATGGTCGACCGTACCGCTACCATCTTAATGGGCCGGTACACATGATGACCGCGAGGAAGAGGGTTGGACCGTTACCCACTCATCGTCTTGCTGTGAGACATCTTGCCGATCATTCTTCTTCAGATTCGTCATCAGAGGCATCATCAGATTTTCATTCGGATGCTTCATCTGATTCTTCTTCGAGACACCCATTGTCAGATCATTCTTCACCAGATTTACCGAGTACTTCTGCGGGGCCATCTCGCAAGAGACGTAGGTCCCCTATGACATCTGTACCTGCATTATCACCTGTATCCGGAGCTTTATCTCCTGTCCGTGCTGATTTGATACCATCGCCTAAGAGAGTTAGGGATTCTGGTTATTCGGCAGATGTAGAGGTTGATCCTAGAGAGACTAGTTTGAGGGATGATGCTATTGTCAGAGTTAGTGATGAGCCTCATTTAGAGCAGGATAGTGATCCAGAGATTCAGGCAGAGATTGACGAGTGTTTTGCTTACGCAGATGCTCTTAGGGATAGAGGGATTGAGGCTAGAGTTGTAGTTGAGGCTGATGATCGAGATGAGACAGAGACGGGTGTGAGAGGCCCGGTTGAGGTCAGAGTTGAGAGGGTTACGCATCCTGTGATGCCAGAGGATATTCCTGAGCCTGCTCAGGAGGGAGCATGGGAGGGGGGGGGGGGGTTACGTATAAGCACATTGGAGATATTGGTTCAGAGGTTCCTATGATCCACTCAGGCTATCCCGGTCCATCGTATATTTTTACAGATATTGAGGGAGTTCAAAGAGAGGCCAGGGGACATAGGATGGTTGGGGTTGAGTCGGCAGTTATTGCTTTAACTAAGAGGATTGCTGAGTTGGAGAGGGATAACATAAGGCTTAGAGGCACCACGAGTGTTGAGAGTCAGGGAGAGTTGACCGACTCCAGCGCGGCATGTCACGTATGCAGAGAGAGCTGAGGCAGATACGACGACTTTGATTTTATGATCGAGTGAGAGTTGGCAGACTTGAGGCGTGTGCTAGGAAGCCATAGGCTACGTTCTTAGAGCTGGTTCTCGTTAGTATTGCGCATTAGTGAGTAGCATTTCGTGATACCGTAGTGTTAGAACTTTGTATTTTCTGGTTTTTGGAAACGTTGTGATGTAGATCACTTATGTTCGAGATTATGAATTGATATTTATCTATGATATGATGTCTATGATTTGATTTCTTATGCCCTTATGTCATGGCATTATGGGGATTTCCGGAATATGTATTTTGGTCGTGTATTTTTCCTATGTGGTTAACCATAAATTTTATTTAATACCGTTAGTAATCTCGCATTACCTAGAAATCTTACCAAGCGTTATATTGTTGTGTTGTAGGAAGATGCCTAACACACAATCTGAGGTCCATGACTCGTGAGGAGTTTGAAGAATTGGTTACCCGCCGAGTAGCTGAGAGGGGGATGGAGGCTCGTGGAAGCCGACAGGACCCTTGAACCTGGAATGAGAATGGGGGTTTCTATGAACTAGGAAGGCGAGAACGGAGGAAATGGAAATGGAGGAAACAGAGGAAATGGAAATGGAGGGAATGGAGGAAACGGAAATGGAAACAGAAATGGGAGTCATGGTATGAACTATGGAGGTTCATGCCGTGGGCTAGTGAAGTGCACTTTCCAGTCTTCTTGAAGTGCAAGGCAAATAATTTCTCAAGAACTGAGGCGTTATCGGATTGCCCCGGCTGGTTCAATATCAGTATTGTCACCGAAAGTATCAAGTGAATTATGTTACATGCACACTGCAAGGACAGTGCTTTGACCTGGTGAACTCTCATAAGTGAATACCATTGGTGGTTGAGGCTTCATATGCCATGAATTGGTTGAATAATAAGTTGATGACAGAAGTGTATTGTCCAAGGAATGAAATCCAGAAGATGGAGACTGAATTGTGGAATCTGACCGTGAAAGGAAACGACTTGACTGCTTACACTCAAAGGTTTCAGGAGTTGATTTTGTTGTGTACTAGAATGGTCCCTGATGAAGAAGACAGAGTGGAAAGGTTTATTGGAGGTTTACCGGACAACATTCAAGGGGAACGTGATTGCTGCGATCCAGCCAGAGCTCCGGATGCTATACGCATGTGCTAAAACCAATTGATGGACAAGAAGGTCCAGGGTTATGCTGCAAGGAATGCTGAGAATAAGAGGAGGATGGAAAGTAATCTAAGGGATAACCGTGGACAGCAACCGCCGTTCAAGAGGCAAAATACTAGTGGGCAGAATGTGGCCAGAGCTTATACGGCTGGGAACAATGAAAGAAAGGGATATGCTGGGCCACTACCCTACTGCAATAAGTGCAGGATGCACCATGAAGGGTTGTGTACTATGAGGTGTGGAAACTGTAAGAAGGTTGGGGACATCAGTATAGGATTGTTGGGTCTGTTTGCTCCAATACACTCAGAGGACTCCAGTTGGGAATCCAATAGGGATTAATTTGTTATGAGATGTGGGAAGACCAGGACATTTCAGAAGGATTGTCCTAAGATGAGAAAAATCAGAACCGTAGAAAACCAGACAAGGAAAACACAGAATGGAAACAAGGACTGGAAAACAGATGGAGGTAACGAAACTACGGTGAGAGCTTATGCCATTGGTGGAGGAGGAACAAACCCTGATTCCAACGTTGTCACGGGTACGTTTCTTCTCAATAACTGTTATGCTTCTATGTTGTTTGATTCGGGCGCCGATAGAAGTTTTGTGTCAACTACCTTTAGTGCTTTGCTTGATGTTACACCAACCACTTTAGACACTAGCTATGCCATAGAAAACTTGCCGTATGGAGAATTTCAGAAACACAAATATGTTCTTATGAGGGTTGCACGTTAGGGTTTATTAGGTCATCCGTTCGGACTTAGAATAATACCCGTAGAGCTTGGTAGTTTTGACGTCATTATTGGTATGGATTGGTTGGCAAAATACCACGCGTTGATCGTTTGTGACGAGAAGGTTGTTCGTATTCCTTATGGAAATGAGGTGTTGATAATTCGAGGAGATAGTTGCGACAGTGGAAGTAAGTTGAATATCATATCGTGCAACGGAAGACCAAACGGTATATTAAGAAAGGATGTCCATACGTTTATCTGGAACAAGTTTTACGTCAAGAAGGCTGAGGGAAAGTCGGGAAAGTGAAGCGACTTGAGGATGTGCCAATTCGTAGACGAGAATTTCCCAGAAGTCTTTCCGAGGAATTGCTATGGGTTACCGCCTATGACAAGTTGAATTTCAGATCGACTTTAGTCCTTGGTGCTGCACCTTGTAGCACGGCACCGTAATCGATTTAGCACCAGCGAAATGCAAGAGTTGTCTACTCAGTTGCAAGAACTTTCTGACAGAGGATTTATAAGGCCGAGTTCCTCACCTTGGGGAGCACCAGTTTTGTTTGTCAAGAAGAAAGATGGTTCTTTTCGGATGTGTATCGACTATCGTGAACTGAACAAGCTTGCTGGGAAGAACCGATACCCACTTCCGAGAATCCGACGATTTGTTTGATCAATTGCAAGGATCAAGAGTCTACTCTAAGATCGACCTGAGATCTGGTTATCATCAACTCAGAGTTCGCGAGGGGGGGGGGGGGGGAAAGACATTCAAAAGACATCATTTAGACTCACTTATGGTCACTACGAGTTCGAAGTAATGGCGTTTGGTTTGATAAAGGATCAGTAGTTTTATGGATTGATATGAATAGGGTGTGCAAACTATATCTGGATAGATTCATGATTGTATTCATCGATGATATTTTTGATTACTCCAAGGCAGGAAAGGAGCATGAAGGACATCTTAAGTTGATCTTGAATTTATTGAAGAAGGAAGAATTGTACGCCAAGTTCTCAAAGTGTGAGTTTTGGCTATCGAAGGTATAATTTCTTGGTCACGTGATTGATAGTGAAGGCATTCACGTTGATCCCGTGTTGAAGATTGAGGCAATCAAGGATTGGGCGTCGCCCAAGACACCCACTGAGATTCGTCAATTCTTAGGTTTGGCCGGTTACTACCGACGATTTATCGAAGGCTTTTCAAAAATCGCCTTAAGACCTTTAGACAAAGCTTGACTCAGGATAAGCTGAAATTTCGGAACATGGGCGAGAAAAGGAGGAAGCTTGCATCCAGTTGTTGAAGCAAAAGCTGTGTAGTGCCCCGTTTTGGCTTTACCAGAGGGAAGTGAGAACTTCGTGGTATATTGTGATGCTTGCTATGAAAGGGTTGGGCACAGTTTGATGCAGAGGGAGAAGGTAATAGGCTTTTATACATTACCGCCAACTCAAGGTTCACGAGAAGAACTATACCACACATGACCTAGAGCTTGGTGCAGTAGTGTTTGCCCTGAAGATGTGGAGACATTATCTATACGGTTACCATTTTCCCATACCAAGTGCGTTGTATTCACTGATCATAAGAGTTTACAACACATACTCGACCAGAAGGAGCTGAATATGAGGCAAAGACGTTGGTTAGAACTGTTGAGCGACTACGACTGTGAGATTCGATATCATCCAGGAAAGGCGAACGTGGTGGCTGATGCCTTGAGTCGAAAGGAAAGAAGCAAGCCACTACGAGTTCGAGCCTTGGTTATGACTATAGGGCTAAACCTTCCTAAGCAAATTTTAAGTGCTCAATCGGAAGCCAGAAAGGAAGAGAACTTCATCAACGAAGACTTGCGTGGCATGATTAACAAGTTTAGTACCTCATGCGCGGACGTTATGCTTAAACAATCGAAGTTGGATTCCGTGCCTTGGTGATTTGAGGGCCTTGATTATGCATGAGTCGCATAAGTCGAAGTATTCCATCCACCCTGGATCGGATAAGATGTATCAGGACTTGAAGAAGTTATATTGGTGGCCTAACATGAAAGCAGAGATTGCCACTTATGTCAGCAAGTGTTTAACATGTGCAAAGGTTAAGATAGAATATCGACTTCCCGCGAACCATCTGGTTGTTGGTTCAACCAGAGATCCCCACAATGGAAATGAGAGAACATAACAATTGACTTGTGACTAAACGCCTGAGGACAGCGACTGGGCATGGACACGATTGGGGTATACGTTGATCGTCTCACTAAATCTGCTCTATTTCTTGCCTATGAGAGAAAGATGTCGACGGTTAGAAAAATTTGACGAGACAATACTTGAAGGAGGTTGTCTCAAAAGCATAGAGTACCGGTTTAGATCATTCTAATCGCGATGGAAAATTTATTCAATTTTTGGAAAGTCTTCTACATAAAGCATTAGGTACTCGATGGATATCAGTAGAGCCTACCACCCAGAGACCGTGGTCAAGGTTGAGAGAACCATTCAGAGTTAGAGGATATATAATGTTACGTTGCCTGTGTACTAGATTTGGAAAAGGTTGGGTAAACACTTTACCATTGGTAGAATTTTCGTATAACAAAGTTACCATACCTGATTAAGGCTGCTCCGTTTGAGGGTTTGTATGGGTCGCAGTGTCGAATATCCTATTCTTCTGGGCTGTAAGTTGGGGACAGTCAGCTATGGCCCAGAGATCATCCACGAGACAAACCGAGAAAATAGATCAAATCAAAGAGGCCATATCCATCCGCCGATAATCGTCAAAAGAGGTATGCCGAAGTAAGACGAAAAACCTCTTGAGTTTCAAGAGGAGATAAGGTCATGCTGAAAAGTGTCTCCTTGGAAAGGAGTGATAATTTCGCAACGGGGAAAGGTGAAGCCCTCGTGATATTAGACCTTTTAGATCCTTGCCAGCAGTAGGATACCGTTGCTATCGTTTCTAGAACTCCAGAGAAGTTGAGACCACTTAATAGAAGTTCATAGTACGTTTCACGTCTCGAAATTGAAGAAATGCATGGCTGATGAACCACTTGCTATACCATTGGATGAGATCCAAGTGGACGACAAATTGAATTTCATTGAAGAACCTGTCGAGATTATGGACCGTGAGGTCAAGCGTCTGGAAGTAGAGGGTCGTCTTCCAATTGTTCAAACTGCGTGGGAACTCCAGGAGAGGTTCCTGAGTTCACCGGGGAGCGCGAAGGACCAAATGCAACAGAATACCCGCCTTTTTTCACCAACTCTGCACCCGCTGCAGAGGTTGCATCCTAAGCTTTGAGGACAAAGCTTCTTTAACGGGGAAAGAATGTGACAACCCGAGAATTTCCGTTCAATAAGTTAGCCGTTTCCGTGTAGCAATTTGAATTTTTAAATGTTTCGTTTAGCTTTACCGTTTAACCGGGAAGTTGTTTCGTTATTATCTGAGAATCGTCTCCGGGAGCGAACCGGGACACCAAACGTTGTAGTATTTTGGCAATATCCGCGTTTTTATGTTTTTAAGCAATATTTAAAATTTCGTAATTTTTCGTGTTACCGTTACTCGTTTCGTATCTTACGTGCTTCGTATTTAAATTATACTTATACATGTTCATGCATAGCCTTGGAAATTAATTCACAAAGAGCACTAGCAATTCCTAGAATGTTGGAAGACATTTTTGGTCCCCCTTTTTGGTCTTGTCTTGACCGGCCACACTCACACACAAGCTCATAGGATTCAAAATTTTTTGAAATCAATACCTAGACATGTAAGCATGAAAAATGGAAAGGACATGTACACACAAGTATCCTATAGGGAGATCAAATTGGTCCCCTTTGCCTTGTCCCCTCCCATCTCACGGCACACACTAGTGTGTGTGTGTGTGTGTGTGTGATTTTTGTTATATATGCATACACACTTAACCTCATTCTCATTTTCATACACACACACATTTTGCATTAGTCTTTCTTTCTTCCTTTTTCTCTCTTTTGCCGAACCAAAACACCAACAAAAATCCTTTCATCTTTAATCTTTGATCATCCACTTGAAGATATATTGTTCGTGTTGATTGTTAGTTCATCCGGGTAGTTTGTAAAACAACGTTTGGGTTGTTCTTTGATTTCTAATCTACCTTTCGTCGTGTTTCTTTGTAAGTCATCTTTATTTTTCATAAATAAGTTGTACTTTTGCATTCGTATGATCATTCCGAACAAGGTGTACAAAGCGGATCGTTGTGAAAATCATTATCTAGTTTTCTATAAAACCACAAGTCTCAAAGTTAAATATTTTTAGTTATAAATAGAAGAACATAAAAAGTAGTTGTACTTTTGCATTTAAAAGTTTATTGTGATTATGTTGATATATATATTGCTATTATTACGGCTATATCGTTTACTTAAAGATTTAATGTATGTTGAGTTAAATATTGTTGGCGAAGAGATTAAGTAGATGTTGGATTTGTTGTA
This sequence comes from Tanacetum coccineum, assembly GCA_026074375.1. Taxonomy (NCBI): domain Eukaryota; kingdom Viridiplantae; phylum Streptophyta; class Magnoliopsida; order Asterales; family Asteraceae; genus Tanacetum; species Tanacetum coccineum. The sequence continues at coordinate 8,828 of BQNB010058507.1, read as the reverse complement.
AGCATAAGTTGAATGTCGAAGAGGTTTAGGTTTAGAACGGACTTGTTGCAATATTTGAGGTGTTGTCAAAAAATAATATCGGATTATATTCGAGTCATAAAAAGAATGTACTTTTGTAAAATAGATAGTTTCACGAGTCGAGGTTGATAAAAATGGAAAGTCTATATTTTTAGAAAGGTCATGCCGAAATTTCGTAAACTTTATAAAAGCGTCGAAATATTTTTTTATTTCAAAACTTATGATAAATGTAGAACAAACGTAAGTATCGGGTTTAGGTCAACAATTTTTAGTTCATCGAATCAACGTTGATGTTCGGGACACTAAATGACGAAATACACTAAAAGACAAAAATACACTAAAAGTCGAAATTGCACTAAAGACAAAATACATAAAAGAATTTTCAAGACATATTTTAATCACAAGGTATTTCAAAAACTAAGTGTTTATTATTTAAAATAAGGGGAGAAAATGTATTTAAAATATGATCTATTCGACTCAATGTGCTGAACAGAAAGAAAAGGTTTTATGGTTCGATCTTATACCCAACAACATCTTAATTTCACGACGATTCTGAAGTCATAAGGTGGTTAGGTTAGGAATCAATCCTATGATCCAACCAGAACCAGAGGATCTACCCAAGGATAATCCAAAGTTAGAAATAGCAGTCCTTAGGTATGATTGGAGATGAATGTATATGGGAATAATGTCGACTAAGATTGAGCTAACACTAGAACAATCACAACAAGGTGTTAGTAATGACGTCTTGGTAAGCATTGAAGGCGTTGAAGAATGAAAAAGAAATGTATGGATAAAGGGTCTAAAGAAAGAAGCCCTCCACACAACTTAAGGCAGAAACCGGGTCAATACATATGCTGTCAGAATCACAAGTTAATTGCTGACATTGAAAACGACATCATGGACCCAGTGATGCAATGCACAACCCTTCCCAACCATTCGGGTTTCTCTCAACAGAAACTTGTCTCATTTGTCACGGAGATACACACGTTATCTATTGACATCTCACTCCGAGATTATTGATATTGAATAGGTGGCAATATGCTCCAGCCTCCGAGTACTAAAACCAAAATGCACTAATCGAGTCTAAAGCCAAGAGATCAATAAAAATCTCGTTAGGACACATTCCATTTCAAACACTTGTTGAACATCATCAAGTTCACAAGCTGTTATCAAGAGTCCTACGCAATATCATTGTGATATTTGCCAGAACATCCGAGTGATACTAATGTATTCACAATGAAGATGGAAATCCTGCTTGAGCCAGCATCAAACAAGCTCTTGGTAGGTGACTTGCGAGATTCTATATGAATCAAACTTGTGACAACTGGATATCGATTTGGTCCAGTAAATGAATTGACGGTTGATGAATTTTGATAAAAACATGACACTCTCGATGTGTTACAAAAACTCTTTAACGAGTGACACGTCGATTGATTTTCAAATCAATTTTCTCGTTTATCACTAACGTAAACCTGCAGGTCAAACGGTGGTAACGGCAACCTCAATCCCATTCAAATGCTCAATCTACGAAGACATACTATCTAGAAAGCTCAAGATTTAAAGACAAAGACTTCCGCAAACTCTGAAATAAAGCTTTCAAGATAATGCAATAGTATGAGCATGTTGGTCAAAGACACAAGATCGCAAGATGGCTTAGCCGATCGCAAAGCATGAAGGAACAAGCTTACAACGAAGACAAAGACCAAGAACACTCGAGCTTAAACGACAAAAGCAATCTCACTGATCTCATGAAGGAGTGTCATCAATGAACTCACTTCGGGGGAGATTGTTAGCCTCAATTTTATTGAGTCAATAAAGGAAGCTCGTTCCCGTGTTCAAGACCTCACTTCGGGGGAGATTGTTAGCCTCAATTTATTGAGTCAAACAAGGAAGTTCGGTCACTCTACGATGGAGCTTCGGTCTTTAATTAGTTAATGTTGTAATAGGATAATATCGGGAATCGGGCTCGATAGATAATCTAATATTGTATATGTTTTGGGTTTAATCCCAAGCAAAACCCGAGCCCGGGTCCTAGTTAAATATCCTGCGCGTCACTTTTAAGTGTCGGGGTATATAAGAAACTTTTCCACTTGGAAAAGTTAGTTGTTCAAAATATCTAAATAATATCTTTTCTCTTTTCTCTCTAACCTCTCTCTAGTCTCTCTCTCTAGAACAACTCTTTCTCTCTCCTTTCTAGTTCTAATTCGTGTTTGATTCTATGAAGTGAAGTGTTAACGGGTTCCTACAACCTACTATACCACCATCCCCATACTATACACCAGCTTCTCCTGATTACTCACATGCATCTGATTCAGAGTCTGATCCATCTGAGGATCCATCATCAGACCATATACCACCATTACCAGCTATCTCACCATTTTTATCATCGGATGATGACACCACAGACAGTGATACACCAGATACACCACCATCACCTACCCATGGTATGCCTTTAACTGAGATTACCGCTTCTACCCAGAGATCACCTATAATACCTCGTCGTCGGGTTATGATTCTATCACATGGACAGCCTATTCCTCATGGTCGACCGTACCGCTACCATCTTAATGGGCCGGTACACATGATGACTGCGAGGAAGAGGGTTAGACCGTTACCCACTCATCGTATTGTTGTGAGACATTCTGCCGATCATTCTTCTTCAGATTCGTCATCAGAGGCATCATCAGATTTTCATTCGGATGCTTCAATAGATCATTCTTCGAGACACTCATTGTTAGATCATTCTTCTCCTGATTTACCGAGTACTTCTGCGGCGCCATCTCGCAAGAGACGTAGGTCCCCCACGACGTCTGTACTTGCATTACCACTTGTATCCGGAGCTTTATCTCCTGTCTGTGCTGATTTGATACCATCGCCTAAGAGAGTTAAGGATTCTGGTTATCCGACAGATGTAAAGGTTGATCCTAGAGAGATTAGTCTGAGGGATGATGCTATTGTCAGGGTTAGTGATGAGCCTCATTTAGAGCAGGATATTGATCCAGAGATTCAGGCAGAGATTGACGAGTGTATTGCTTACGCAGATGCTCTTAGGGATAGAGGGATTGATGCTAGAGTTGTAGTTGAGGCCGTTGATCGAGATGAGACATAGACGGGTATGAGAGGCCCAGTTGAGGTCAGAGTTGAGAGGGTTACGCATCATTTGATGCCAGAGGATATTCCTGAGCCTGCTCAGGAGGGAGCAGTAGAGGTTACGTATGAGACATTGGGAGATTTGGTTCAAAGGTTCCATGATCACACTCAGGCTATCCTAGTCCATTGTATACAGGCTATTGAGGGAGTTCATAGAGAGCAGGGACATAGGATTGTTGGGGTTGAGTCGGCAGCCACTGCTTTGACTGAGAGGGTTGCTGAGTTGGAGAGGGATAACAGGAGGCTTAGAGACACCGTGAGTGTTGAGAGTCAGAGAGTTGACCGACTCCAGCGCGACATGTCACGTATGTAGAGAGAGCCGAGACAGATACGACGACTTTGATTTTATGATCGAGTGAGAGTTGGCAGACTTGAGGCGTGTGCTAGGAAGCACATGGACTACTGTCCTTAGAGATGTTCGTTAGTATTGCAACATTGAGTAGTAGCGTTTAGTGATGACCGTAGTGTTAGAACTCGTATTTTCTGTATTTTGAAACGTTGTGATGTAATCACTAATGTTCGATGATATGAAATTGATATTTATCTATGATATGATGTCATGATTTGATTTACTTATGCTCTTGCGTCATGCATTATGGGATTTCCGTGAATATATTTCGATCGTGTATTTTCTATGTGATTAACCGTAAATTTTATTTAATACCGTTAGTGATCTCGCATCACCTAGAAATCTCATCGAGTGTTATGTTGATATGTTGTAGGAAGATGCCTAACACCCGATCTGGAGCGTCCATGACTCATGAGGAGGATGAAGAAATGGTTATCCGTCGAGTAACTGAAGAGATGGAGGCTCGTAAAGCTGCAAGGACCCTTGAACCCCTGAATAAGAATGGGGATGAATAAGAAGGCGAGAACGGAGGAAATGGAAATGGAGGAAACGGAGGAAATGGAAATGGAGGGAATGGTGAAAACGGAAATGGAAATAGAAATAGGAATCATGATATGAACTATGGAGGTTTCATGCCAGTGGCTAGAGAGTGCACTTTCCAAGACTTCTTGAAGTGCAAGCCACATAATTTCTCAGGAACCGAAGGCGTTGTTGGATTGACCCGCTGGTTTGAGAAGATGGAGACTGTGTTCAATATCAGTAATTGTCCACCGAAGTATCAAGTGAAATATGCTACATGTATACTGTAGGACAGTGCTTTGACCTAGTGGAACTCTCATAAGAGAACCATTGGTGTTGATGCTGCATATGCCATGAATTGGATTGAACTTATGAAGTTGATGACATAAGTGTACTGTCCAAG